>MU384101.1:20870-37099 GCA_022495065.1 Xylaria telfairii | reverse complement strand
TAATATTTTTAATCTTATTAGATTTTTTTAAATAAGGTAAATATAAGTTTAAAACTAAAAGTTAAAAATACTTTTATAAATTTATTAAATTTAGTATATCTTTTAAGTTTTAAGTTTTAAAAATCGGAAAAAATATAATATATATAATTCAATATATTATAATTATCCTTTTAAAGCCTCATTATTTTTCCGATTTTTATTTAATTAAATAACTAAGGGTTAAAAAGTTAAGAAGTAAAATTTTAACGCTATTTTTTATACCCTAGCTAAAAAATCGGAAAAAAATCGGAAAAAGTTAATTTTTTAATTCTTTAGAATAAATTTAATTAAATAGTTTAAAATAACCTTTTCCGATTTTTTTAACTAGTAGCGCGCGTTGTAGTAATTAATTATATAAAATAACAGGGGTAGTTATAAGGGTATTTTTAATATATATTTTTAAAGCTAGATTTGTTCTATTTAAAAAAATCGGGTAAAATTAAAAAAATTATCTTTGGATTTCTTATTTAAAAGGCTATTTAAATCTTATTTTTTTATATTTTTAGCTATTTTATTAATAAAGTTAGTAAGGTACGCACGGACTTTTTTTATATAGATTTAAAGTGCGCTACTTGCTTAAATGCGCTACTCGCTTGTAAATCACGTTAGTTAATAGTTTAATTTAAGATTATTTTTTTAAATATATATTTTAAATTAAAAATTAATATTTTTAAAAACTTTAGTTTATTAAATCTTTTTTTAATTTTTTTAATTATAATAATTTTTTAATTATTTATTTATATAAATAAGTTTAAATTTTTAATTAAAAGTTTAAATATTATTATTTTATATAATATTTTTTTTTTTTTTTAATATTTATTTAAATAATCATGTTAATTTTATAAATATTATTATATTATTAATAAACTTTTTTTTTTAATTTTAAAAATATAAGCTTATAGTTTAAAATAATAATATTTTATATTTATAAGGTTATTTTTTTAATATTTTATTTATATTTTAAATATTTTTTATTTATTTATATATATATATTTTAATTTAATATAAATAAAGTTTTTTTTTATTATAAAATTTATTAATATTATTATTTTATTTATATTAATTTATATAAAATAATTTTAATAATATAAAAAATATAGCTTTTATTGTTATTATTTAAATATTTTTATTAATTAAAATTTTTTAAGTTAATAAATATAGTTTTAACTATTAATAATATTATTATAATATTTTTTAATATTATATTATTTAATCTTAAGAGTTAATAAAGTTATATTTTAATATATAAGACTTTTAATTATTAAAATAAACAAGCTAGTTTATTAAAGCTTTAAAAATATATATATTATTATATTAAATAGATTCTACTCTACCCCTAGGGCGTTTACTAATAATTTAAGTACTAGATCCCTGGAGTTGGAGCTAACTTAGCTCACCCCTAATATCGCGTTATCTGCTGACATACCCTCTATTCTGACAGGGCAGACCAAGCGTCAAGGGACAACAAGACAAGTGCGGGGCTGGACCAGGAGACAAGCCACAGCTAGATTGGCACGAGTCACGTGATCAGTCACTCACTCACGCGAGTCACCCGTCGGTGATCCAGGTGAGCGAGTGATGAGGGGATCACTCCCCGTCACCGGCAAGGGGAAGGGTGGTCAGAGTGATCAACGGTATTACGAGTGAAGAAGGAAATACTATATAGCCAGACGGCATTCCTATGTAATTAGTCTTTAGTCTTTCCTACTTCACTATTCAATCTAAGCATACCATTAGTTCTTGGAATTACTTGTATGAGGCAACTGCCTTAACGACTACGCGAAGACTTATTGCTTAGTTACCTTAACCTCGCCCTACCTTAGGAACATAAACACCCACGTGAACCTCCATCTTACTGTGTGAAAGATAGAGGGTCGTTACACCCGGTTTTCTATATATACAAAAGCCTAAAGTTAGCGTAATATTTAGGAACGTAATAGCTGTTTTTATATTTTAGCTTTCTATAGCTTTTATACGAACTTTATAAGCATAGTAGACTTAGAGATTGAGAATACCAGTATTTGCGGCCCGGAAATGTTACAAGGGCTTGAGTTCAAGGGCTTGGAATGATATTCAATTAAGTGTAATAATCAACAATGCTGCCTAAGGGCTATGTAGGTCTCTGACTTCTTTTCGCCTGGCGGGGTGGGCTACAGCCTTTATGTCTGAATAGCCTCACCTAAATCGCTAACTGCCGCACGGTCCACGAAAATAGCCACAATAATAGCAGTAGCAAACAAGTAGCAAACAACGGGAAGGATCAGATCATTCCTTCCCGTTCGTATATGCTCCTTGCTGCTGCATATGAGATTATCTTGCGGTGAAGTGGGTAGCGATCATATAAATGGAAGTGAACCAGTGCACTCTCAGTTGCGATCAGATGAAGCGTTTTGTGATGACCTAAAGTCTAAGTTTTAAGGTTACTAAGTAATAGGTGATCAGAGTAGTCCTATTTATATACGGGATCATGTGGGGCGGGCTCACCCGCCCTACATGATCCACTATACCGTGACAGATTATTTACATGATATCGGGTGTCCCAAACCATCGGGTGCCTAGGTACATATACGCGTGGCAGGCTTGGGTGTGACAGGCTTGGGTGTGACAGGCTTGGATGTGTGCTTATGATCCTTTCCACACTTACCATGGACCCTAAACCCTGAATTCTTTTCGTCGAAAGCAATTGCGACAGGAATGTAGCTGTCTTCTCTCTCATTTCCATTACTTGGGACCACAACACTCGCATTCCCAATGGATAATTCAGTCCAGTCATTTTGATTGAGGGTATCAATACCAAAGAGTCCGTTGCAGCCGTTTGAAGTGAGAATATCGGCCAGCTCCGCAATGAAGCCTGGTGCGAAGGTAGGAGTGCTCACACTGTCAAGACAAAGCATTGGTCAATACTATCTCTCTCTAATTATAGTAGTGTATGAGCTGTTTGAAGAACGGTACGAGTAGAGGTAGACGCACGAGGTAGGCACCACGGCAAACTCCATTGGAACCAGGGTGTTACCCATCCACGTCGTTGGTACAAGCTTGTTACCCACTCTTTCGATATCATTCATCTGCTGGCCATCCATCAAGTGAGCCGTGCCTTGTACCTTGACGATTGCTTCATTGTCTCGGAGTTGGTGGTGACCGTGCTGCAGGTAGAGAGTGAAGGCCTTCTGGGCACCGTACTTGATAAAAACATCGCGAATTTGGCCTTGGATGAGTTTATCGAGATTTTGGGCCTATATGATAGAACTCGATTAGTTGTCCGACAAAGTCATGTCGATAACTGCATTCATCGGTAATTTCGAAACTTACCTCACGTTCGGCATTGGCCTCTTCAAGAGAGGGTAAGCTATTGTAGAGGGCCGAGTCAACGAGAGCCATTTTGAAGTAGCGGTGGGCTTAATGTTCTTCGTCTGTGATGGACAGAGCGACGATGGACTCGGGAGAGGACCTACAGTTTAATACAAAAACGGGGAGGCTCTATGGGAGGTATGACTAATTCATCGAGGATTCGATGTAACAAGAGCCGCACAATTATCTCTCCGGCTATCAACGGGCAGATTGAAGCAATATCCCAACAATCCTAGTCCTCAAGGGTGGTAAGAGAGGGGTTGTTGAAGCTTCTGACCCTATAGATAACATACTCCGGAGCCTCATCCGGCTGTGCAGTTGACGAGTCCATTATTCAGCACAGCTATTACTAAATCGTTGCCGGATATCCGTTCCGAGCCTCGTATTAACCAATTCTGGTCAACGCTAAACCATAAGAGTAACTATACGGGGCGAAAATACAGTCCACAACCAGGTCGGATTTTTGGATCTGGGGAACTGCTATCTAAATCTAAACCTAAACCCTTGCCGGTAAAAGCCCTACCTACGCTCTACGCAACACCACATACCCAGAGGGGCTCCGCGCGGGAGGGTTGGACCTCTGGGAACTCGGCCGCCGTCCCTCACGGTCCAGCCCTCGCCCCAGCCGGCCCTTTTGCAATTTTTATCTTTTATAGTTGTGCTCGCTATATAGCGTAGGTAATAGATGTGGTAGGTATTTTTATATAGTATGTATAAGTGGGCTTGAAGTGGGCTATTCGACCTCAACTTACTATAATTATAAGTTATTCATTTGACATTATCCAATCACGGGTCTCAAGGCCCAGGGTATCATTACCAAGGAAACCCTAGCCATCTTACGCCCGAACTGTTCTATGTTACAGCACGGCTTATCCAGATTGGCTGTTGATGCCCTCTAATCTTCCTTGCATATCTAGTTTGGCCGGATGACCTGCCTTTCTCGAATAGAAGGCTTTCTCCCGTCTGCAGTTCTTATCGGACCAATTGTATACCACTTGGCAGCCTTCGCCGTCATGGAGAGCGCGTATTTACCTCCCATAGCCTCACCTTCGAGCGCTTCATGCCCCTCATGCGGCTCTGCTCAACCTGATCTTTCATTTGTTGTCCGATGCCTGCATAATTTGCGCGCATGTCCTAGAGCTATGTGCCAATGGAAGTTTCTAGATATAGGTGCTGATGCGCTTCGGGCGGCTTGACAATATTTCGCTCAAATGAACTTAGTCCGCGACCCATAGATTCAGTCACTGTAGCGCTGAGTTGATATAGAGGTAGTTCTCAACTTTCGTTAATTTTGTCGCCTCCGTTGCTAACCGTATTGCGTCGACCCCATAATAAGCTCCCCCTGGCTGAATTAGTGAAGTATGGGTTGTGGGGTCTGCCAAATAGCGAATGTAGTTAACCTTTCGAGTCATCATTACTTAAGGATTGACAATAATTATGAGCAACTCGGAAGCCTACCTAACTGGGCGTATACACGTTTACAACCATACTGGACTTGATGTCATTTAGTGGCCCTAGACTAGCAATTACAGAAGCACGTGTTCAAGATTCCTTGAGGGTTTGAAATAAAGAAGTTCGAAGAGTATTCTTTCAGATTACATCTATTGATTCCATACGCGTAATATTCCCAACGAAGGGCCGCGGTTTCATCTGATCTAGAACTCGCCCTAAACAATCATATTCTATGATGTCCCGAAGAATAGCGCGTCGAAGCTTGATAGATGCGCTAGATTGTCACGAAATCTGTATATGCAGAAAGTTAGGGCGAGCAACAGAGCAACCGTAGTTTTAACATTTGAAAATTAAAGAAGAGCACAAAGTAGTAGATCTTCTTACCACTACCTACATAGGTATCTATGTAGCTAAACACCAAGTTCTTTCATTCGCTTCTCAGCCCACGCCCCGAGCTCGCCGAAGAACTCTTCCGCATCACCTCCGCGCCAGTCACGCAAAGAGAACCACAGGTGGCGGGCATCTTTCCCTGCTTCAAGGGCGACTTTATAGTCTGGCGCTTCATCGAAGAGTTTCTAGAGAGAACTCTTCATGTTAGTTACATGTCAAGCTTCACACCAGAAAGGGGACGCACCGCGGTATAATGCTTCGCCCAGGCAGCATATGTTTCGAGGTCTGCCAGCGTTGGAGCTTCGGGTAGTCGTGTGATACTTGGTCCGCCCGCCTCATCCGCAATCAAGTCTACTGGAAGCACTGCGACCAAGGGATCAGATAGGAGTGCTGGGACGATGCATGCAGTCTCCCAATCGTACAATGACGTGACAAGTGGTTCGCCGCTGGCATCTTGAGTGATTGACGTGTTGTGAATACCAAAGTCACCGTGTTCAAGGACGAGACGGTACAGAGACGTTCCGCGATTTGATGACTCGGGTGGCGTGATATGTGGGATTGCTCGTAAGAGCGACTCCTTTGCAGCCAGAGCTATTGGCCCGACTGTCTCCTCGTCGTCCTCCCAACCGATCATATCGCCCTGATTCCTAATCGTGGCCCTGATCTTTTCTTCTAAGACGTGCATGAAAAATTCGCGAGTTGGGGCTACAGGCATGGAGAGCGAATCTGGCATGAACTTAAAGGTGCGGTCGTGCAGGTATTTTGTAGCGAAATCAAGTGGCAGATCATAGTGGAACAAGGTCGCGCGCATATGAGCTAGCTGATTAAGCAGAATAGACTAGTGATTGTTAACCTGTGACGATCCATCCAAATGAGGCTTGAGATAGGCACGCGTATTATTTACCTTGCCACCTGCACTAAGATCTTCCCAAACATTGCTCATACCGTCTGCTTTTTCGAAAACCATTAAGCGACGGCCCAGGATATCCGTAGGTTTCTCGGTTTGTTTGCCTGGTTTCTGCGCTGGCACACGGTAGTAGAGCAAGCGGGAAGCTCTTATCTCGGGCTCACTGCGTAGTAACTCGTAGGTAGCGGCTTCGAATTGGACTTCAGGAACTTGCGTCTCGATCGGGAAGCCATCAAAGTCAGGCATGTTCACATCGGAACGAGCGAGTCGAGCCACCATGTCTGGTCTGTTCGAGGCTTTGATATGGAACCCCTGTATAGCGCCAGAGTTAGCCTCAGTTGTAAATCAACCAGACCTTGGCTTACGTAGTTATTTGAGCCTTTAGACACTGTGGGGATATCAGTCACCCGGGTGTCAAGTTTCTCTTCGATTTCTCGGACAAGCAAATTCACATCCCAGACTCCTTTGAAGGGACTCCTGCCGTCCCGAACGAGATCCCATAGTTGGAGGCCGTCGTACGGGTCTCCGTCTGGCCCGGAAGGCCATTCGTCTCGCCAGCCCATCTGTGCAATGTACAATGTACAATCCCGTGTGTTTATATGAAAGATGGTATTGCGATGTTGCAGGAAACCAAGGCGAAGTGGGGGAGGTCGAGGAAGGAAACGCGCGAGCATCGGCTGTGTGTTGGTTGGTGGCCTGGACCATAGGAATGACAAGCTGATGTACAGCGTGACGCTTAGCTATAGATGGCTTAGCGCTACATCGACCACGGTCCGGCCCGTGCTACTACAAAAAAGAGTGGTCCACGATGATTGGTCCTGTTAGATACGCCCTATGGGGGTGACGTAGCTTTTGTCCGTATGATATTGGACGGTGCGACCGTAAGTCCCCATTTCTGATACAATCAACTGTTACTGTCCGTTTTGCACGCCACACCTCGCGCCACACCTCGCGCCACACCTCGCGCCACACCTCGCGCCACAGCCATATGCTTTTATTAATAATAACAGCTCGAATTATATTTTTTTTTCATTTAGTTAAAAGAAACTTTATATAAGATTTTACTTAGTTTTTTATATTATTTATTTTTTTATATAAAATTTTTAAAAAAAACACTTAAAAAATTATATTATTATTTAAACAATAAATTAAATAAAAATATTAAAAAAAAGTAAATTTTAAATTAAAATATTATTTAACTTTGTTTATAAAATAAAAATTTAAAAAAATTAACGTTTTATTTATATTATTTTAAAAATTAACTTTTAAAATATAATATTTTTAAAGTTATTATATAATATTAATAAATTTATTAATAAAATATATATAACTTTATTAATAAAATATAATTTTAATTTTTTTAAAAAATAAAATTAAATATTATTAAATAAATAAACTAGTTTATTAATAAAAATAATTATAAAGTAAAAAAAAATATAAATTAAAAAAATATATATATATATAATTATTAATAAAGTTAATAATTATATATATATATTATATTTATTATATAATAATATATTATTAATTATTTATAATAATAAATATTAATAATATAATAGTTATAATAATATATATAAAAATAAACTTTATAAAAGTTTATATTAAAAATATAACTTTAAATTTAATATATAATTTTTTTTTTTTTAAATAATTTTTTAAAAAATTTTTAAAAAATTTATAAATAATATTTTTTTATATAAATATTTATTATATAATAAATATAAATATAATAAATTTTTATAAAATATAATAATTTTTTTTATATAACTTTTATAGTAATTATATTAAAATAATAACTAGATTTTTAGTTAGTAATACTACTTATAATTATTTTAACAAAAATAATCATAGGGTAAAAGAAGATGTAGATTAAAGGAAGGTGCGCGCACTTGTTGTGCGGCAACGCGTGGCTACAGTAGTACGTACAAGAGCAGACCCTGTAAGGGTCTATATCACATTTTCTATACCCCCCCCCACACGCTACGGTAGGCCTAACCGCAAAACGCAATTAGTGGCCTTCTATTCGGCAGACCGTTAGCGGTCCGAAGCCCTGCCCACTAAGCCGTTAGACCGTATATTTTGCTTGATTTGCACTATGGACCATTGATAAGGATATTGGTTAATTAAGGCTCAGACCTCCGTAGTCTTGTTTATGACCAGTCGACCACGATCAAGGCGCCTCTAATTATGTCGAGCCCTGAACTCATCCTCTCACACGAGCTGCTGCACGCCTACGTCTGGTTTGATTAGATAATTACCACGCAACTTCGTCCGGTCTGGCACTATCAAACTGGGGCCCTGGTTGATTATCCTGGTTGTGCTCGGATATACCCGTGTTTTTGTAGTGTAGAGTACTGTACAGGGCTTGACAGGGCTAGGATCGTAGAAATAACCACTCATTGGATCCCACCTATCTACATAGACGTGGGATATATATATTCTATAGTAAGTCATTGTCGTCTTGTATCCTCTGATAATGAGAACCCGTGATACACTAACAGACGCGGCAGAGTACTAGCCCAAGCGGCAGGGGAACCAGCTCTACTGTAAGATGAAACCCTCACTCCAGCGTCTCATCATAGCGTGCTGCGCCCTGGGCGCCTATCACGTCGGCGCTGTCCCAGTCACCGAGAGGGCGCCT
This sequence comes from Xylaria telfairii, assembly GCA_022495065.1. NCBI lineage: Eukaryota > Fungi > Ascomycota > Sordariomycetes > Xylariales > Xylariaceae > Xylaria > Xylaria telfairii. The sequence continues at coordinate 28,319 of MU384101.1, read as the reverse complement.
CGTGCCGATGAATGCCGCAAGACAAAGGTTGCCATCCTCGGGGCCGGAGTGGCAGGCATCACAGCAGCACAGGCACTAGCGAACGCGTCGGTGACCGACTTCGTCATCATCGATCGCAACGACTATATCGGCGGGCGGGTGAAGCACACAGAGTTTGGCAAGAAGGCCGACGGCACGCCGTACACGGTGGAGCTCGGGGCGAACTGGATCCAGGGCCTGGGGACGGAGGGCGGGCCGCAGAACCCCATCTGGACGCTGGCGAAGAAGTACGGGGTGGAGAATACCTTTTCCAATTACAGCTCCATCACGACGTACGACGAGGGGGGCGCGGCCGACTTCGGTTCGCTCTTCGACGACATGGATGCCGCGTACTCGATTGCGGAGCAGGAGGCCGGCCACGTGCTGACGGAGAACCTCCAGGACACCAGCATGCGCGCTGCCTTTAGCCTCGCGGGGTGGAAGCCCAGGAAGGACATGCACGCGCAAGCGATCGAGTGGTGGTACTGGGACTGGGAGACGGCGTACGCGCCCGAACAGTCGGGGTTCCTGTACGGAGTCACCGGCTATAACCTGACGTTCTACCAGTGGAGCGACGAGAACAACTTCGTTCTCGACCAGAGGGGCTTCAATGCCTTCATTATTGGTGAGGCGAACGAGTTTCTCACGGAGGACGACCCGCGTTTGATGTTGAACACGATGGTCAAGTCTATTGCCTATGGCCCCCGGGGCGTCAATGTAACCTTTGACGACGGTGGCTGCATTGAAGCTGAGCGTAGGCGAATCTACCTATTTCGACCTAATCGCTAGCGTTGGTGCTGATCTGATGAGATGATAGATGCCATCATGACCTTCTCCATAGGCGTCCTGCAGAACGACGTGGTCGAGTTCGAGCCGCAGCTTCCCCGTTGGAAGCGGGAGGCCATCGAGGAGTACCAGATGGGGACGTACACCAAGGTGTTTCTGCAGTTCAACGAGACGTTCTGGGACCGGGACACGCAGTACTTCCTGTACGCCGACGCCAACGTCCGCGGGTACTACCCCGTGTGGCAGTCGCTGGCGGGGCCGGGATTCCACGAGGGCTCGAACATCATCTTCGTGACGGTGGTGGGGCCCCAGTCGTACCAGATCGAGGAGCAGCCCGACGAGGTCACCAAGGCCGAGTGCCTCGAGGTGCTGAGGGCCATGTTCCCCAACAAGGACATCCCGGAGCCCGTCGACTTCAAGTACCCGCGCTGGAGCACCGAGGAGTGGGCGTTCGGCTCGTACAGCAACTGGCCCGTCGGCATGACGCTCGAGAAGCACCAGAACCTGCGAGCGAATGTCGATAGGCTGTGGTTCGCGGGCGAGGGCACCTCGGCGCAGTATTTTGGTTTCTTGCAGGGGGCCTGGTACGAGGGCCGCGACGTCGCGCAGCGCATCGCTGGGTTGTTGAACGGGCCCGAGGAGCAGGTGCAGTGCGATAATAGCACCACTCTCGGTTGTGGGCCGATGATCAATTACCAGCACCTCCACGGCACGACTTTCCTGGACGAGTTTGATGTCGTGAACGGGTGGCCGGCGAGTAGCTTCTTGGACTACGGGTATGAGGCATAGTTGGGAAAGCCGGGGGAATAAGTGGTGTAGCACGTGGGTTTTGGATTCATCCATCTCCTTGTTATTCTAGATCTAGTATAGACCTCAACGCCCGGCACCCGATAATCGGGTAGGTAGGTCGTCATGGGGCCACTTTGACGAGAAGGCGACTAATACCTACTATATGTCCCGTTGCTCCAAAATCGACACAGCGCTTCTTGTGCCGCTTCCCATGCCCGCTGATGGCATGGCTATATTGTGGACGTTTAGCTTCACAATTCTTGCTCGGGCCTTTGTTCAACGGGGTGGCGGCCAACCCGATGCACAACTAGGCTCACCTCCCTCTTCTCGTCGACTTCGTCATCTTCATCTGCAACCATGCGGATGTCGTATTTTCTAGTCGACGGGCCTTGTAGGTATTCGTTTGTTCTAGTCGCATCATCTTCACGCCTAAGGTTACTGATCCATCCCTTTCTCGGGTGGATTCTCACCGAGATGGCCTCGATGTACTTGTACTGATTTGCGAAAGAGCGGCGGTGATGGTCGTAATGCTACGTCATAATTTTGAGCCCATTTGGTATTGACACAATCACCCCTTTCATCTTAACTTTTGTGGTAAAGCATGGCCTACGCGTCATTTTTCCGGCCAACATCGGAGAACTCATGCCTCGTCTTCTCCTAGCGTTTTACACATTGGGACGAAGAAGCATCTCTGTGCTATTCTCTTTGCCTACTGTACCTATGTGCCCAGTACTGTAGGTACTTCTATTTAGCCCCCACAGTATTAGTAGGTACAGAGTACTGTACTGTACAGTACATACAGTACGTCTAGCTATGTAGGTAGGTAGACCGTAAGCATAGTGGGTGACCCACATACTACTGGCACCCCCATAAATAGCCTGTACACAGTTAGATTACTGTAGACCTCCACTACTTCTACATAATCAATCAGGACACACCTAGTTGATCCATTGAGATCCTTACATAGACCCTACGCTGAAACAGTACCTTAGGTACGCAGAGTATACTAATGATGCCATTCAATTCAACCTGCAAAGTCTCTCCTCCTCCACGCTCTCGTGCGCAGGGTGACCTGTAGCCTCAATTCACCTACCTTATCAATTGGAATTGCCTTGTTAACCAGCTGCCCAGCATACCAAACTTGGATTCCGGGGTGCATGGGTCCTATTAATAGACAAGTTCCGCCTTGGTTCGGTGTTTCAGCTTCACAACGCTTCGCAATAGGAAGCTGTCGCGAGCTGTGCTGTACGACTTGACGCTCCTTTACACAACGACAACGACACCCGGCCAAAGCTTCTTCTCCCCTCAGGCATCGAATCGGCGTTTTATCGAGTTGGCGGGTGGTTGGCTGCCCAATCGCTCCCCTGTGTTCATTTTGATCGCGACTTAAAGCCCCTGCACGCAAAAACCCTGAATCTCGCCCACCATGGCACGCGGCTCGTCTCGCAGCTCGTCTCGCAGCTCGTCCTCCGACTCTGCCTCGACCGAGAGTTTCCCTCCTGTCCCGAACTTTAATGTTGCAGACATAAAAAAGCCCCCTCCCGCGCCAGATATTGCCTCGACCTTGAGCGCTCCGATGGTCGTCGCAACCTCGACCTCGACCTCGACCTCGACCTCGACCTCGATCTCGAACCCGAACTCGCACTCGCACTCGCACTCGCACTCGCACTCGCGCCCCCGCCCCCGAGTGCAATACGACCTGAATACCGACGTTATCCTCACTCCCAAATCCGCGCCCCAGCTGTCGCCGCTGTCTGCCGGCGGCGCTTTGCGACGACGCAGCACACGGGCCAACACGTTCAGAACTCTGGCCGAGTTCGACGACTTCGAGCGCCGCCCGGGTTGGCGCCCGGGCGCAGAGCCCGGCATCGATCCCAAGAAACCAGACGGCGGCCAGGAGATGACGCCCAACCTCCACGCTGAATGCCAGATTACCGTCGTCGATTTCTCGCAAGATGACCTGAAGATTCACGAGTTGGACAACTCGGCATTGATCGCATTTGTCAGACAGCCGCAACCCTCGTGGGTCAAGTGTAGATGGATCAACGTGAACGGCCTCTCCTGGGACGTGATCCAGGCCCTGGGCGAGTATAAAGACCTGCACAGGCTTGCCATTGAAGATATCATGAACACACGAAACCGAACGAAAGTTGATTGGTGAGTCTGAAGCCCCCCCTTTTAGCCCAATCCAATCCCTCGTTAGCCTCTCGGCGTAGTAGTCTGGTGAGGTGCCAGCTCTCTCCCCGTCCTGTATTAGGGAGCGTTGAAATGTGTATCAATAATGTGTTTTGGTGATTCAGCAGCTAACCCGTTCACTGCCAGGTACTCTGGGCACGCATTCTTAATCTTGACGTGTCTAAAGTTAGTACGTCTTGTCGATGACGACAGCGATAGTGACGATGAAGGGGATTTCGAGGAAGCAGCTGACAAGAACATCATACGCAATGCTGGGAGAAAACTCGAACGGTGGATATCTGGAAAGAAACCACAGCACCCGACGACTGCGAGTGTGCTGGAAAAGGGGATTGAGGCGAGCACATCGGGAAGCAGCTCCAAGGACAAGCCGGTCGGGCTATCCGAACTCTTTGATCCTGACACGCTTCGCACCCTACAACGCTACCATGCAGCTCCCAATGCAACGCGGACAGAGTACATGGAGAAGCATTCGGCTCTCGCCGCGAAGGGATTAGCTGTGTCGGCTGAGCAGGTAGCCATGTTCATCACATCGGACAACACGGTCATTGCTTTTTTCGAGCAATCGGCCGACAACGTCGAGGAACCTATCCTTGCTAGGCTCTCGAGTCCGACGACAATCTTGCGCAAATCGTGCGACGCCTCGATGGTTGCTCAGGCCATCATCGACGCAATTATCGACATGGCTATTCCGGTAACCGCTTGTTATGCCGACATCGTGGGCGACTTGGAGCTTGACGTATTGACGCATCCCGAAGTAAAGCACACCAAAAGCTTATACATCATCATCTCCGAGATCAACAAGCTATTTAGCTTTGTCAACCCCATCCAAGCCCTGATTAGTTCCTTGCGTGACCACAAGACCAAGTTGAGCCAAGAGGCCGTCTCCAGGGAGTTGCAGAATCCCTTAGGAGGCGTGATTATCACACCAGTCACTTACACCTACTTGGGCGATGTGGTGAGTATTGTCTTCTAGTTCACCGTGTCGGCTCCCATTCATTCAATATGACTGACCCTCGATTCCCCTAGTACGACCACTGCGTGCTCATCACAGAGAACCTGACACAGATCAAGGAGAGTGCGAACCACATGATAGACTTGATTTTCAATACGATTGCGACTTACCAGAGTGAGAGCATGAAGCAACTGACCATTGTAACCATCATCTTCCTTCCGTTGACCTTCATTACCGGCTACTTCGGGCAGAATTTTGGTATATTCCCTGAGGCATCGGATCATGACAGTACTTATTTGTGAGTGGAACAACCCTCGGCGACTCATTAGGATGTGAACTAACCCTGGGCATACAGCTGGAAAATTGCCACGCCTGTTGTGGTCGGTACGATCGCCATCTTAATGCGAGACATCATTTACGAGTCCTTTGTGACGTTTTTCCAGCGGAGGCACATCCTCGGCGCCCGCAAGAGAAAGAAGAAGAGAATCGATAGCGCGAGAAGGCGGGAGAGGCTACAATTCCCTAGGGATTCTTAGAAGTTGTCCTGGGAAGATATGACCCAGTAGAAGGGATTCTCTGTGGTTCAAGAAGTCTTGCTTTATATAAATACCCGGTTTCGGGAAACGCGACCATGACGATACGTTGATACGCTCACACGCTCATGCCCCATATAACGCTCATACCCCATATACGCCCATACATATAAGTTATTTTTGTTACAAAAGATGGTATAGACTAGAAAAAACGTAGCTACTTCCTAATATACGTTTCTTAGATAGGGCTAGACCAAGAGCACTTCTAGGTATCTTTCCTCTACCCACTTAGATCTTGTTGACAGTGCAGATAGGTGGTGCGGAATGGTTGGCGTAACTGTAACTGTAACTGTGACTGTAAGTAACTGTGTCTCCCCATCATGCCACAACCCCCTGTCGGCATCTAAGTACAGCTGATGAAGTACCCCTGTCACGCTCTAGTCCTTGCTAGAAAAGGTGCAAGTTGCGTCATGTGTCATGTGTCCGTGCCTCGGACCACTCTTCGGAGCTCTTCAATGTCTCAGACTTCAAGCTAGGCTACCGTATGTTGCTGGATATGCTCCTCAATTCGATTGTATTAGATGGGCTAGACTCGCCGACTGTCTAGACTAACCTTAGATTACACCGTGTCATACGTACTATAAATCCAATATCCAAGATAGAGTTCAGATGAAAGACAGGGAGTACCCGCGCTGCCAGATTAAACCTTCTTTCCTGCTGTCTCTCCTCTCCTCTTCTCTCCTCGCATTAGCCCGATGAGCGTCTCCAGAGATGGTGAGTCTGTCTCGGTCTTTCCAGCGTTCCATTATGTCCGTTTGACTGACGAGAAGACCAACACAACACATAGGCTAACACGACGACGCCTCTTCTCGCGGACCATGGCCGTAATTCTCCTGCCGACCGAGACGAGCGATCGGATTCCGAAGATACTCTCCGCGCCCAGTCCGGCCGGTCGTGGCCATCGAGGGTACGCGAGGTCTTCCTCTTCATCTGGGCGCTGCTCGCGACGGCCGGCGTGCTCGTGCTCGCGGTCTGGGTCTCGCACAAACAACAGACCGACTTCGAGAAGCCCGCCGGGAAGCGCAACCTGATCTTCATGGTCTCGGACGGCATGGGTCCGGCCTCCCTCTCCCTGACTCGAAGCTTCAGGCAATTCACCGAGGGCCTCGAGTACGGCGACACCCTGACCCTGGACAAGCACTTCTGGGGCAGCAGCCGCACGCAGAGCAGCTCGTCGCTCGTCACCGACAGCGCGGCGGGCGCCACCGCCTTCAGCTGTGCCCAGAAGAGCTACAACGGCGCCATCTCCATGCTCCCCGGCCATACACCGTGCGGAACCGTGCTGGAGGCGGCCAAGAAGGCCGGATATACAACGGCGTTGGTCGTCACGACCGACATCACCGACGCCACGCCTGCTTGCTTCGCCAGCCACGTCAACTACCGCCTCCAACAAGACGAGATCGCCCTGCAAGAGATTGGCCAAGGCCCGCTCGGCCGGGTCGTGGACTTGATGCTTGGGGGCGGTCGATGCCACTTCTTGCCCAATACCACCGACGGCGGCTGTCGCCAAGATGGCATAGACGCTGTTGAGTTGGCACGGACAGAGTACGGTTGGAACTACATCGGCGACCGGCCCGCCTTTGACGAGTTCTTGGAGGGCAAGAAAGCAGTCCCATTGCCTATGCTCGGCCTGTTTGCCCCGACCGACATTCCCTTCGAGCTCGACCGCCGCAACATGAACGACCAATATCCGAGCCTGAGCGAGATGGCCAAGACGGCCCTGCGAACGCTCGAGAAAGCGACCGAGAAGAGCGACAAGGGGTTCTTCATCATGATCGAGGGCAGCAGAATCGACCACGCCGGACACGGCAACGACCCGTCGGCGCAAGTCAGAGAAGTGCTTGAATACGACAAGACGTTCAAGGCCGTGCTCGATTTCCTCGACGAGAGCAAGACCGAGGGCGTGCTCGTCGCCACCAGCGACCACGAGACCGGCGGCCTAGCCGTTGCACGACGTAAGCTTACTATGACTACGCTCCCCGTCCTCGTCCTCCTACCACCACCACCACCACCACCACCACCCCCACTACAACTACAACTACAATCTAGCCACCCAAGGGGGGGGGGGGGGGGGGGGCCGCGCCGCCGCCCGCCCCCGCGGCCGCCCCCCCCCCC
>MU384101.1:0-20860 GCA_022495065.1 Xylaria telfairii | reverse complement strand
GACCTCGTCCTCCAACCACCCCCCCCACCCCCACCACCACCACCCATACTACTACTACTAATATCTACCAACACTAACCCCCCCCCCCCCCCCCCCCTCCAGAGCTCAGTGCAAACTACCCGCAATACCTATGGTACCCCGAAGTCCTCGCGAACGCAAGCGCATCATCCGAATACCTGGCACGTCTACTACAAGCACACATCGCCGCGCAGTCGGCGTCCGCTTCTCTCTCGGCCATGAAGAAGTACATCAACTCGGAGCTCGTGATCCCGGGTCTCGGGATCACAGACGCGACGGACGCGGAGCTAACGGCCGTCGCGACCCGCCCGGACCTCGCGCAGCCCGCCTTCGCCGAGATGATCTCGGTGCGCGCGCAGATCGGGTGGAGCACGCACGGGCACTCGGCCGTCGACGTCAACATCTATAGCTCCGGGGGCCCCGGCACCGACGCGCTGCGCGGTAATGTCGAGAACACCGACGTCGGCGACTTCTTGCGCGAATACCTTGGCGTCGACGTCGATGCCGTCACTAGGGAGCTTAATGAGAAGATGGGTGCGTCGGCTGCTGTTGACATGGGAGAAGGAGAAAGTGAAGGTGATCATTGGGCCGTGCATGAGGCGATGGAGCATAGGTTCGCGTGAGTTTTCGGCGCAGCGTTGTGGACCATTGCATTGCATCGGTGTCGTTGCGTTGAAAAGGTTCGCCTTGGCCTACCTACCCTCCCTGTTTCGCATTCGGCTTGCAGAAGCCTAGAGATAGATGGATAAATAGGCTGCGTTCGGTTTTCTTGTGCTCGCCATCATACCCATACTGTTGACGGAGCATTGTATTGATTACCCAGGTAGATGCAACTCACATAGATCGCTACATACGAACTGGTTTATCCAATCTAGCCAAGATACCCTATGTCTCGATATTTTCCCGATTAGGTAGAGCACCATGACTTCACTTGGCCCGAGGTTTTCTGATTACGAACGTTACTGATGTATTGGAGTCGGGTTAGCCCCCACGAATTAGATTGATCATGTACCTTGTTGAATTTAAGCTATTAGATTGGCGGCTAAATAATCAGTGTTGATGCAAAGAAAATAAAAATAAAACAGCCTGTTTAACCAGGTATTCATTAGTTAGATGGTTATATGCACTTTAACTTGATCGAAGGCGTGTTCTACGATAGCAGATGGATTGCCTCGCTAGACATGGTGTTTTAAGTCTTTGTCAATAAGGCGGCCCTAACTGGGGCTACATGCCCCTTTTCTTCTACATATCGAACTAAGAAATCTCCTCAAAATAGCGATGTTTAAAAAAGACAAGCTAGATTTTACCCACATGCCGTACCGACGCCTACCGCCTGATATCCTCTCTGCTACGATTGGTAGCCCGTCCTTCCCACACACCATGCGATGGCTCAACGCAACTCTTCTCGTGACAGCTGTGACTGTACCCTACCGCCCCCCATAGGAGGGGGTTGCACGGTCTTATCTTGTCCCAAGGCATCTTCCATCTATCTATGCCCATTGTGTTGGGTTGCAAGTCCATGGGCTTGCTCGGGCTCTGGGTCCGGTTACCTTATTCCCAACAATGGGTCTCCAAGTACCCGTTCAAGCTGTGGTCCAATCTCGCCCTACGCTAACTAGGGATATTTATCGTCCAGGTAGTGGTGACGTGTACCGAATCCGACATCCGCCTGAGATTTGAGGATGATATCCCAATTATCGCTAAACGCGAGAGGCAGTACACGATACTCGTTACGTATAGAATCCCATTGTTGACTATCGGGCTAAGCAGGTTTCACTGGGGGTAGGTATCCGTGCGAGCCGCCTCCCAAAGCCGCTCAGAGCCACAGCCTCTTAAAATCTCCACAGGTTGGGTGAATTTGTGATTAGAGTCTTTTTGAAGACATTCCTTGAATTGTTCATCCTCGTGGATATATTTGAGGATCTTTTGGTCCAAGAGACTCCCAGCATCATCGCCTTCTCGTAATATGTCCCTGTAGTGCCTATGCTCAACGTCATGAGGATTGTTGCATAGTTCTCGTCAAGTTTCATAGCTTCTCGGACTCGTATAGTTATCGTCCATGCGTACCTAAAGTCGGTATCTCCCCATGGCTCGGGAATCTGGGCGAGAGGGATGGCGGGGAGGGCATGAGGGGGCACAACAATAGATATCACAGTAACGACTCTCCAGATATTCTACTCGGGAAAAGTAAGTAACTCGAGATTGCAAGCTATTGCATAGAGACTTCCAAACCCTGCCATTAATGCATCTCATTCAAAGCATCGTTTGGTTGTCAAGATCCCTGGCTCAAAGAAGCTGCAGCCACGCTTGATGTGATTCGAATGTACAGTCGACGATTGGCTACAACAGGGCATCTAGAATCAATTCAGTCAAGTATGAACTACGGGATTGATGGGTTAGATAGGTTACCATTGGTGCTAATAGTTTTTACATCAATTCCAGTTTCTTTCGCTGGGGACAGGCAACTTTGGAAATAAATATTTTAAGACAAATTAGTCTGCTTATTAAACAATATGCTGCCTACGTATAAACACAGTTGCTCAATGCATTATAGGTAGTCTTCTCATTAATTTCATGCCAGGGCAGACAATCAGCATTAATGAGGAAAAGAAAGTGGTTGGCACAAGGATCGTTTATTTGGTATCTTATTGATGCCTCGGCGTCTTGGCGCCACTCCATCCTACTTCATCCCTTGTGTTTTTATTTATCACACAATAATTATCAAATGGTATTCAAACGTCCCTATCCAGACAACCTTTAGGGCTTTATTCTTCACAGCCGAATCCTTTAGGGATAGTGAGGGCAGTCTTGCGCTATTCAGACTGAGAGGGCGTTGGGGTTGGGGATGGCAGTCACAGGCTTGGCAAAATTACTATCTGTAATTCCACCATTCGCCGTGATGCCGTTGGTGATCTTGCCGTCCGCGCGACCATTGGTGTACCCGCCGTCCATGATCTGAATCTCGGTGCTGGCGGGTGCGGTACTCTTCACGGCGTGTAGTTTGTGCGCTACCTTGGGAGCCGCAGGAATATCAGTGCTCCTGCCCGAACTACCAAGAGAGAACACGGGGCTCTCCCACTTCTCGCCCTTGCGGGCAAGCTCCTTGAACTCGGTCGCCTTGGAGCTAATGCCGCCAGGTAGGTGAACGTCCGGGAAAACGCTATCCTCCTTGGTAATAGCAACATTGACCTTCTTCTCAGCCACCTTAGCAGCCGCTTGTTGAGCTTTCTGCTTGTTTTGCAGCATCTGTTTCTGAGCAGCGTTGAGGTACCGACGGTAAATATTGGGTGCATTCAGGGGGTCAGTACGCGCCTCTTCGAGAGCACGGTCTGCTTCTTGCTTAATGAGATACAGAGTCTGGTCTAATTGGTTGAATTGATTCTTGATCTGTTTCTCTGCTGTCTTCCGCACGACAGGGCGCAGAGCTTTTAGCATAACCGGCTTGAAGAGGTTAAACAATAGTTTATGTTTGGACTTGACCATCTTGACATCGAGATGCTTGACATCCGCATCGACCTTCTGGACTTTGAAGAAATGTTGTCTGTCCTTCACATTCGCACTCGCTAGCTTCATGCGGAATGAGAATCCTTCTCCACCCATGAAGAGATTGGCAACACCTTGATCGGTAATGGAAGGGAACCCCTTTTTGCGCTTTACATAGAAGCTCACATCCCGTAAATCCATTTGCACGCCGCTCACCTTGACGTCGATCGAATTGTGGCGTTTGCTGGGAATCTTCTTACGACCCCAGCTGAAAAAGTTGTCGCTCGCGATCTCGAACACGTTAGGCATAAAATTATCACTCTCGAGAACAAGGTTCTCAACTATGGCATCGATCTGCGGATCGGAATATTCGATGCGGGGAATCGGGATGTACGCCACAGTTTCAAAGGCGGCTGGGATGATGACTTCTGTCAAATCCTTAACAAGATGCGGCTTGAACTGGGGCTTGCCGTCCTCATCATGACCCAAGTCTCTAAATAGCTTCTGTAGAGAGGCACTAAGTGCCTTGTTCTGGGGGTCCTGGTCGAATTGATCGATTAGGAATTTCATCTCGTCAACAATGCGGTCAGTATGTGACCTATACCTCTCTCGAAGGAGATGGTTGCCACGGTCGTATAGGTGGTGCCATTGGTGATTACAATCGTCTTCCAAAATATAGCCTTGCTGTTGTAGACACTTGCGAATGTAGGTATTCATCGACTTGAACCAATCTCGCAAGTCAGCATCTTTATCGGCATCCTCATAGAGTGTGTTGATAGAGGACCACAAGTCATCGCTGGATGTACCGTTGGCGAATCTCTCGATGAGGCTCTTGCACAACGTGTCAGTACTTGAAGATGTACATAAATCAGTTCGCCTATTTATCGCATACCTTGAGATCAGCCTCCGCGGCGACAAAGGCGGATCTTGCTTGCTTAACTGTACCCGCTCCGTCCTTGGTCACGGATCTCCCATGCTTGCCGTACTGTTCGGCTAAATCAAGCAAGGCTGTGATGGCCTGTTGGTAATCCGGGTGTTGCTGGCATTCAAGAATCATTTTCTAACAACTAGTGAGTTTTCATATCGTCATGGTTGCACCAAGAAACGACTCACCTTCAGTCGCCAAATAGTCTGGTCACGTCGCTCCTGTGGAACTTTCTTGTTCAGGTATTCCCTAGCTCGACGACGGTACTCAGAAGCGGGATTCTTGGCCGCCCGCCGAGCCTCCTCAGGTGTGTGGGCGTTGGTCTTGTCGGAGACTACGGCTGTTTGTGCCTGAACTCCCGATGGGGAATCAGCAGTATCGCCGGGTTGATGAGCGTCCTCGAAAGCCCTGTCCGCGGCATCCTTCCCATCAGCGGGGGGCCTGCTCTTATAGACACTCTGCAGCTGGGTTTTGATATTATCCTTGGAGAAGTTGGGAGCCTCATGCCAGGTGTTGTCGTCGGCGGGTAGATCCATCTGATTCAACTGGTCCTCCGAGGGTCTCAGTTTGGTGGCGGCATTTGTGGCGGCATCGCCGGCCATATCACGGATCAAGATGCTGCCATCGCTCACTATGAATGGCGCCGGGATTAGAAAGGTTTCCGACAGATATCGGCAGCGATGACGACTTACAGAGCTTACGGAACTGGCCGTTAGTAATGAGCAGCGTGCCCAACGTCCTCAATCCTGTAAGAGCCTTGTCACCGTGCTGCTTGGCCTCGTCTTTGGTCAGAGGACGATTAGGCGTGCTGACTGAGCTGGCATCGAACTGGCGGGTTTGCCATACGAAGTCCTGAAATAAATTGCCCTCGTTCTTGGATAGCAGCAACATCTGGGCCTTCTTGACAACGTCAACGAAATCAGCGACTAATTCCCGCCCATCAGGCGAGAGCCTTTTGGAAGGATTGGATAGAGCCCTGCTGGAGATGAAGCTGTTTAGTGCGACATCAATTTGCTCGTTCTATGCGGAAGAAACATGGTGAGCCGCTGGTTCGGATTCGTCGTAAACCACTAGCCACGGGATGCAGCGCAGAATAACTTACGGATGGCACTTTGCCCAATTGAAATGCGTTGATGATGCCGTACAATTGTAACTTGCGGTTGATATCGGCCTCCTTCTGCTGCGGATTGGTGGGTTTGTTGATGGAAGCCATGATATCTGATGTCTTGGGAACCTTCCTATCGGCGTCGTCGGCGAGGGAGTTGTAGGTAGACTATGATGGTCAAGAGCAGAGGCCGCAGGAGAAGATGAGAAAGAACCAACTAGTGGTAGGACAGCACATCATAAGAGCAGGCAGCTGGAGCAGGAGCTGCTCTTGGTGTTGTTCCCGCCGTCGATGATGGCCGATGACGTTAGGGTTATTGTTGGGTATCAAAAATGACGAGAGGAACAGGCGTTGTGGGTACATTATAAAGGGGGTCTGCTGTATACCAGTAGTTGAAAGTAAATTGATGATGTAGATGAGGTGCTGAACTGCCCTCGATAATGATGACGTGAAAGAGCACTTCAAGCTTCAAAGTTCAAACAAGGGCAGTCCACTGAGGTCGTCGTTTACGTCATTGGACGTACAAAGGCTGGTACCGAATGAATCATATCATCGTCATACCTACAATGTCTTAGTGCACATACGGTTAGCACATGTAGTACATAGTATGCATGTATGTATGTGTGGCGTTGGTGTCATCTGCCCTCCATTGACTCCTGTATCACACAATTCTACCTCAATCTCCCCGAGAGAAGGTGACGAGCATGGCATTTGGCTATTGATCAGTATCGGATGAACTCGATGGCTTCGAGACGGCTGAAGCGCCGCAAAATCAGGAAAAAACTCCTGATCTGTCAATGATCATGGTGTCGAGCTAACGTGATGATGGTCCATATTGCGTCAAAATAAAGTCGTATGCTCCCTAATAGAAGAGTTCTGCGTGATCCATTCCTAGTGCCAAATGATTCAGGCTTGGTCTTTACATTCTTCTTAGGTAGAACCCAACTTTCCTGCTCGATCTAACGCAATATCGACCATGGCCTTGGACAATCGTCAGCATATCAAGCATAAACATCATTATTGCGATATATGATGGCAATGGTAGACTACGACGAACCTGAATCCCCTCCCTTTCCTCAAGCCTCACATCCCCCCTCTCGATGCGGAGACGCATGTCCTCCATGATAGCCTGCCTACCTCGCCCATTCACGAAGACCACGTATCGTAACCCCGGGAACCGCGCCTCGTACTCGCGATTCAGAGACGCCAGAGACTCGGCCTCGCCAACGCCGCCACCCTCGGCCGTGTGCAGCTGGGCTTGCTCAGCGCGGCTCTGGGCGCTGTCCACCTTCTTGGCGCCGAGGCGCGGGTGCGAGCCTAGGATACTGTGGAGTTTGCCCCGTGAGGAGGGAGAGGCAGGAGAGGTTGCAAGTTGGCCGAGGAGACGGCCGATGTGCTGGATCACCTCGGCATAGCTAGCGAAGGGGGCATCATCCGGTATGGTGGATGAAAGGGGGGCAGCGGGAATATCAACTGTGAGGCCTAGGTTGGCGGGTATCCCCCGGCCTCGCCGGATGACTGGGATTGCGAGGTCGTGGATCTCTGGAGATGGCTCGAAGACCGTGTCCAAGACGAACTTGATGGTTTCCTCGTTGGCCATGGGCAGGGAAGAAATGGGCGGCAGGCTTTGTGTTGCCATGTTGATGTGGGTACTTTGGAGACTCACAAATCAGGTTGAGCGAGACAAGAGGCTGTGCTATCTACAAGAGCCACTATCAATGCATGTGTAAACTCGTGTTGAGTGTGTATAGCTTGTAGGTGTTAGATGAGTGTGTACAGCTTGTAGGTGCTAGGTACCTAACGAGTGTGTACATGGGGTGGGTTTTTAGCACGATCCACTAAATTACAGTAGGTACCCAACACCACAATAACACAACAAAGAAGGCGAACGGCGGACCAAGACTACACACCTATAGGGCTCTGTTGATTGTTCTCTATACAAAACTCACTTTCTTTTTTATTTTTAAAGGAATGTTTAAATTGTATTTCCCACGGGCCCAACCCATTAGCACCCAAGGGAATTTTTATTATATCTGGGGGAACTTATGGGAGACTAAATCTTTGCAACTCAACGTCTATCAGCCTAAGTACGCCCAAAAGTCGAGTTACTCGGGCAAATGTTGGAGACCATCACCATAACGGTGATAAGTTCAAGACCATGCCGAAGGCCGTTATATATTTTTGAAATGGATGGTCCCAGAATTATTAGGACAGTCACAGTGTGTGTCATATACGTAATCTTGTCCCGGTGACTCAATACAATACCTGTTAAGAGACGGGTTAAAAGCAGAAATTACATGTAGGTATTGCTGACTCAAAGTTGTTCTATAACTACTAGAGATACCTCCATAGGTTAGGTATCTGCTTACACTTTGGTGACTGTCAGAGATTTTCTAATAGCATTTTCCATTTTAAAATTAATCACGGTGACTGTCGTCTATATAATATTTTTTTTTTCTTTCTATAGACAACATAGTTGATGGACGACATAGCGTGCGTCTGTGCACATCGTTGACGGGTCGTAACGACCACCAGAGAGATTCATCCTCAAAATCGCTAGCTAAGCCGTCTGAGGAGTCGCTGATATGGGTGGAAATGACGCCTGGAGGCCGGGGGGCTGGTTTGCTCTCGGGCAGAAGCCGAGCCATGAAACTCGTCCATGGTATTCTCGCCGTAGTCGTGAGATCCATCAATTTCCCCCTCGCGTTCTTCAGTATCAAAACAACAGGTATCGGGTAGATATGAATCCTCGACTTTATTAGCCTCAACAAATTCCAATTTGTGTGTACTAGGGTGGAAAGAACTGCATTCCCAGCAGCACCGAAACTGTAGTCTTGGCTGTCCAAGGCCATACTGAGCATTAAAAGCCTCGATAGTGGCTGTTGTCATTAAGCCCTTTCTGACAGAACCTGCAATCGCCTGCAATAGTCGAGCGATTTCGCCTTGTTCGACTCGGTTTGTCTGCAAAAAACTGGACGTCCTGTTCAGTAGGATGTTCAGTTAAGTAGCCTCACTCGACGCGATAACCATTTTTAACACAGCAAAAACTGTCATTCGTTTTAAATTAGGTCCCGTAGCCAAAACATTCTATATATCACGTTCTAGAAAACTAGCAAGTTCGTCCGTCTCAGCAACAGCAAATTGTAGGTTATGCAACACAATACCGGATACGTTGATATCTTCATCCCTTTTCAAAAGTACCAATCGCGGATATACAGAAGTAGGTACACCAGATCAAATCCACCTCCTTCTACATATCCCACCCACTCCATCAAACGTGGGAATGGGCACCAGAAACAATTCGCTCGTTACCGCTAGCTATGTACGTACTTATGCAATACAATATACTCAGAAGGACCAATCGATATACAGAACACCATGCCCATCATACATCCACCATACGGCCACACTTGCCACAGAGCAACCTCTGCATGCCGCCGACCCTCTTGGCGCGGAAGTCATGGTTCCCGCACTTCACGCACTCCATCTCCTCGCCGTCCTCGCTGGCCGTGAATTCTGAGCTAAGCTGGCTAATGATGGATCCCGCGCGGTTTGTCACGACGCGCTCGGGCGCGGCTAGGAACCCTTCGTTCTCGTCTCTCTCCTCGAGTGGCGAGGGCCACAGCCGGCTGATACTAGCGCGACCACTTCTCCTACGATCCGAGAGGCTGTTGTTCGCATCAACTTCCGAGTTCTTTGGCCCGTGCGACGACGAGCGTGACGTCGCCTCGTCTGGGTTGAGAGGGCTGTTTGCGGTTCGCTCTTGTCTTGAGAACAAAGAGTTGGCTCCATTTTGTCCGTTATTGCGACCCTGACTCATGTTGCGCCATTTGTTGAGGTTCCAGAATGAGTAGCTTGCGCCGACAGAGTCGAGACGCAGATCGTCGGCATCATCTCCGATAGTGCGGAAGGAGAAGCCAGGCGTGGGAGGGACCGATGTCTGGTCGCTCGTCCTGTTTGAGCGAATACTTGCGGTTGGGCTTGTGGGGTGTAGGAGGGGCGATGTTATAGTGTTGAGTTGTCTCCGTGGTTCCGACGAAGGGTCCGTTCTGGTTGGCGATGCCGGCGTGCGAGTTGGTTTAGTTGGTGACGGTGACCGCACGCTGCCAGCAGGGGTCGTCGTGGTAGTGGTGGCTAGTGTCATCGACAGTGGTCGACCAGGATTACCCTCAACTCCATGGCGCCAAGTGTTGATGCTGTCTGAATTGATCGGAACAGGCTGCGACAACGAACCACGCCGAGAATGCGGATCGCGACTGCTGACACTCGTTCCTGTTACGATGCTGCCGGTTCTAGCGAAAAGCAACCTGTCCCGGCCCAGCTTTCTCGAGAACGTCGAGTTGGTTTCCCAATTGTCATGCCGTCGCTTGGCGGAGGCACAGTCTTGTCGGAACACCTTAATAAGGCCGGAGTTGTCTGTGGTCACAATTATTTGGCCATCGCGGTGAGCAGAGCGAGAAATGAAAGCGGGCGACTGTTCTGGTTTTTTGACCTTATCAGAGTACTCGGATTGAGCATCATAAGCCGGCAGGCTAGCTGTTGACTCTTCCTTACTTCGCAAGGTGACGGGAGGAGGATTGCACAATGTGAAAATGGGGTCTGAGGACGCTTGAAGGAGCCGGCGGGTGGCCGTCGGCGCAAAGATGGCCGTCGTCACAACATCGGCATGGGCTTCGAAATATTCGCAAGGCCGTTTATCTCTGTTGTCCGACTCAACCATTGTCCTTGACCATATGAAGGCTTTGCGATCCTCGCTACCACAGATGACAAACGCTCCGTCGTCGCTAAAGCTTGCTCGAATCTGGTTGCACGCATTCTCGTGGCCTTTGAGCTTCGCCTCGAGAGTTTTACTAGCTAAGTTGTAGATACGGATTCGTGAATCATTCGAGGTGACTAGCAACTTAACCTCACCATCAACGCTGTTAGGTGAATAATTAATTGTCTGAATGCCCGTGATCTTGCTCCCCTTAGCATTCTTGCCTCGCGAAGACCGCACGTGTAACTGACTGAGGGGCTTCAGTCCCTCAGTCTCGTAGAACATGCAGAAGCCGTGAAAAGTCCCCGCTATCGCTGTCTTGCCGTCGGGGGAGAATCCCACGGCTGTAATAATGTCAGATAGCTGGCTCGAGAACGCGACGGCCTTATCGGGTATGCTCCATAGGCGTAAGCTAGAATCAAGCGACCCCGCGAGGAAGAAACGGTCGTCTCGTGGGTGAAAAGCAATGGAGGCGACAAAGTCCTTGTGTTTGAACGTGCACAAACACTCTCGCCGGCTCATGTGCCATAATCTGACGGTCTTATCCATAGATGAAGAGAGAAGGAAGTTATTCTTGCTCCAGCTTAGGTCTAGGATGTCACCCTCATGCCCCTTGAACTCACGAGCCGGTTGCGGGTGGAAAACGGGCGCACTGAGGTGTTCTTCTTTCTCCGTGTCGGCCTTCTCTTCGTCATCATACGCTTTGCGATCCTCTGGCGTAGCGATCACAGCCCACTATAGCCCGTTGGAGTCAGTAATTACTCTCTTAGGGATCAGCACAGATTTAGGAGTTCTGCATGCTCCCGAGACAGGTCGATTGCTCCAACGGGGAATTTTTGACTCTGCAAGTGGCCAGAACGGGAAGAAAGCAACTCCAGGGGTTACTCACGACACGTAGGACGCGATCTCGACCGCCGGTTGCGAGGAATCTACCATCTTGGCTGAACTCCACAGCCCATATGGGTTCGCCCGATGTGGGATTGGTGTTGGCCTGTTGCCGCGGGGGAGGGACCCGATTTATCCCTCCCAATTCCTGGGCGAGGAAGATGCGGTCAAACTCGTTGGATTTTCTATTCTGGGTGCGAACCCGAATATAGCGCGGCGGCTGCTTGTGGTGGGGGATATAGAGGGCGGAAGAGAAGGCGACAGCGTCAGCACCTTCGGTCCTCTGCTCGCTGATCTCGGATGCGTTGTCCAGACTATCCTCGTCTCTCTTCTTGCCACCTCTCATGCTCAATCGACTAAGGAAGGAGACGCCTTTCCTGTAACGGAGCAAACAAAGGGGAATTAGCAGACGGCCTTTCCGGGGGTTGGGAGGCGCATACTTCTTGTCTCTGGCCGAATCGATTTGGCCAGCAGAGAGCTTGTTGGGGACGTCGGGGCCCGGGCGCGATACGGACTCATTGGGAGGGCTCTCTGGACGTGTGGGATTAAGAAGTCGCGAGGTGATTGTGCGTTCCGTGTTGGTCCTCGTAAAAATATGCTAGAGCGACGGATGTTAGGCTGGTGTCAACGACAGGAGGGCGATCCAGGCGAGCCGGGGCAGCAGGAGACGGCTTCCAACATACATGCGACAAAGGGTCCACGGAGCTGGAGTGGTGGATGGGGGGTGCGGTTCGCCCATTGGCGGGGGTTCTTTGCTCTCGCACATCTTCTTTAATAGAGTCTCGGGAATCGGGGGGCTCTTTGGGGGGCTCTTTGGGGGGCTCCTTGGAGGGTTCCTTTGAGGCTATTGCCGGCGCGGCATCCTTGCGGGCGGGTTTCGCTCTATCCTTCTGGACCGGGGTTGGCGTCGATTCTCGGCGCTGAGGAATGCTGGTGCCTAGAACTGTCCGAGGTTTACCCCGTCAGCATACATACCATACATACCACTCCTGTCTTCCTCCCTCGCTTCACGCTTCACGCTTCATGCTTGACGCTTCCCGCTTCCCGCTCCTCGTATCGGCACTAGTATGTCAGGGCAAGGGCGGCATGCCCAAAAGAGGAGCACGCACCGAGATCCCCAGATGACGAGGGTGTTAGCTGCGGTGGGCGGACGGACCCATCTCTGTCGGTCGCATTGGGCTCAGTCGCGGCCGTTGTTGTTGTTGTTGTTGTTGTTGTTGTTGTTGTCGTCGTCGTCGTGGCAGATGCGGCGTGGGCGCGCGAGTGAGGGTGACTGTCGTGGGACGGCGACGGCGGCGGTGCAGGATTAGGCGGAGACGCCGGGCGGTGTCTTGAAATGTTGTTGCCTGGGGCGGTCAGGGAGGAAATCGACGACATGTTCCATTATTCCCCCCGTTATGCGTTTTTTTTTTTTTTTTCTTTTAGGTTGCGATTTCTGTTTTAGGACAGTATTGAAAGTACGATACGGTACGGTACGAGACGATATGCAGGTGTCGCGTCCCCGATACCAATTTTGTCTTCTCAACAATCTAAAATATGGTGAACAGATAATGTTGTGGTATAAGATTAGCTGTCCTTCAATTTCGGCCGTATCCTGCTCCCTGGTTGACGATACTTGTATGGCACGGGGAAAGTAGGTCGATGTCATCGATGTAACCGCATGATGAGAAAAGTATTTGGGTACAGACCAGCGCCGTATCCTTTCGTCGCAATTGGGGAAAAGCATTGACCCGTAAATTACAGTAGTTCGTACTGTACTGGACAGCGCGCATAACCCGTCGACTAGGTCTAGACTACCTACAGTAGGTAGGTAAGATCAAAGGGGTAATGACGTAGGAGCCCAGGAAATCCACCCCGCTACCACCCGCCTAAACTCCCCTTACCTACAGAGTACCGTCAAGATGCATGTCTTTCTTCTCTCAGGTAGGTACCCTCGCCATGCGCCCTTGGATTTCTACATATAGTGTATCTCATGAGTATTGTTGAGCATCTCACCATATTGCTACAACATACATGAAGAAGTGCGTATTGTTGGAATTGGGGCACCGGAGTCGTACTATGATGTGTCATCAATCATCGCGTCGAAGCTACAGATGAATCCATCACAGTCTCATGCAAGCTATGAACATGGTACTATCACAAGGATACATACCCGGAAGAGGGGATGAAAAGGATTGAGCATTGAGCCGCAAGCTAGAGAATACGCTTCACAATGTCATATTATCAATTCTTGATCGCCGGCTTCTTCATGGGCATTGGCCCGCTCGTCCTCGTCCTCGTCTAGGTCGAGGATGGGATATGTGAGGAGAGCGGCGATCCCACCGAGCGCGTCCAGCCGCTTCCCACTTTCGTGGTCGCTACTCAGGACCCTGGCATCTCCGCCATCCTCTTTTACCTTGTCCACCATCGACACGTAGCGCTTCCGCGTCGTGATGTCGAGGTTTCGAAACAGCGAGTTGTTGATGAGCAACACCCCACCCCCCCGGCCAACCGCCCCCTCTTGGACCGCCCTCTCCACCGGCGCCGTGCCGTACCACGCCCGCCCGTCATCTTTGCGGAGCTTGTCGAAGAAGTCGTCCATGAACCTGGTTTCCTTGGAGAACTTCATATCCTTCATCGTGGCCGTGACCTCGGTGCTCTTGAGGATCTCGTTGAGGCTATGCAAGTGACCTGAGCTCGAATGCACTACTTTTGCCTGCTTGGCCATAGCCAACATGATCTTGTCGGCCCGACGCGTCCCCTCGTCGGCAATGTATTTTTTGAAATCGCTGGCCACGAACCCGGGACTGGCTAATAGCAGCGGGCGCGGGTTGGCGAAGTCGACGCTCCGCATCAGTGTAGATAGGGTCTTGTCGAAGAAACGGCGCACGCCCGAGTCTTGGTCTGAGCTAGCCGACCGCTTCTTAGGGATGGTGCTCTCGACTCGTTGCTTGAGGACGGTGCGGAACTCGGTGATGAGGCAGATGTTGGCGATGCCCTCTTGCATCACAACGGCGGCGACGGCACCATCCTTGTCTTGCTTGAGGGCGTCGGACAGCGTCTCGCGGGCGACCGAATCCCAGCCGTAATTCTTCCAGAGCGTAAAGGGCCGGTTCAGCTCGAGGTCAAGGGTGTGGTACTGGCCGACGTTGACGAAGGCGTTCTCGACGATGACGGTTCCCGAGACGTGTAGCTGCGAGGCGGCGGGATCGAAGAAGGTGGAGGTGACGCGGATGGTTAGGTCGGTGTGCACGCGCTCAGAGACGGTGCTTCCCGTCTTGGACTCGGTGGTGACCTTGCGGATGGCGTGGGCCTTGATGACATCCTGGGGGCCGATCAGGTTGTTGGCGTGCCACTGCCGGAGAGAGAGAGGGAGAGACATTAGCAGTGCCTTCCAGGTTGAGAGGCCCGGGGAGGCTCTCACATGTTGACGAGTCTGGTTACCATGTCTTCTGGATCGGTGGGGAGCAGCGTCAGACTGCCCTCGCCCACCTCCTCCAGGCGCTGTGATGTCTTGGAGCCGACAAGCTGCATGACGGCGGCGAAGCTGGTCGGATTAGACCCTCCCGTTTGCAGGCGTACGGTAGTCGATTGAAGTAGGGTGTGTTCTGTTTCGTGCGGTCTTTCGTGGATACGGTTGGGTACGTTCGGTGATCATACAACCGTGAGTTGTGGATGAGGAGGGGCAGGACGGGAGAGTCCGGGTCCTGTCCGGGCTCGGGTACATGTACTACCTACCTATCTAGTAATAGCCCATAGGTGTAAGGTAATGATGTCACACAGGAATGTGTACTTACAGTAGCGCCGGGTGCCTACAGTATGTATACTATACCATAGGTACTGTACCAAAGAGGTGGGTAATTACTAGTGGATCCACCCTTGGAGGCCCTTCTTTGTGAGCATAAAGTAAGAGTTAGAAATTAGAATCAACCCATAATTAAAAACCAACCAACAGTTAATAAAAAATAAAATTTATTAATATTTAAAAATGGGAATTCCTATGGAGGCATGTGGTTTTCCTATAAAAGCATGGCTTTTATATAAGCATTCAAGTATTACCTTATTAAAAAAGCTTTAACTTTAATAATATATATATAAAAATTTTTGTTTTTTTTCGCTTTATTTAATAATAAAAAGCCCGTTTTTATAGCCTTAATATCTATTAAAATATTAAATATTTTAACTTGTTTATATTAATTATATAAAACACTTTTTATTAATTATATAAATTAAAAGATAATAAAATATAAAGCTTTATATTAAAGCTATAAAATCAGGCCTTATATTATTAAATAAAACAAAGAAAGACAAAAATTCTTATATATATATCATTAAAGTTAAAGCTTTTTAAAGCGTATAACTTTAAGAAAAAAATATATTTTTATAATAAAATTATATGTTTTTATAAAAATTCCGTTAAAAATAAATTATTTTTTTATTATATGTTATTATTATTTAATTATTTTTAATTAAAATAATATTATTATTATATTTAAAGAAAAAATTATAATTATAAAATAAAAAATATAAATTTAAAAATAATATTAATGGTTGTATAGAACATAATAAACCCAGGCAGCGGAATACCTTCCGCGACCTTCTACCACGTTCTGCCACATTCCGCCATGATCGCCGCTAGCATAAAAAGTCTGCATGTTTCCGCACTAATAAATAGTTTTTAGCCAGACATAATAATACCACTAGTCTCGCCTACACTTGTTTTATTTGTTTGTTTTGTTTAATTTATTATTTGTTTATATATATATATATTTATTAATAAATATATATATATAAATATAAATATTAATAAAACTAATAATAATAATATATATATATTATATTAATTATAAAATAATATATAATTATAATATTATATATAAAAATAAACTTTATAAAAGTTTATATTAAATTTATTATAATTATTTTTAATATACTTTATTATAATTAATATTTTTTATAAAAATAAAGCTTTTAAATAAAGAATTTTTATAAAGGTATACATTTTTATTATATAAACATATAATTATAAAAACATGCGTATTTTATATTAAAAAATATAAATAATAAAGTTATATAATTATATATATTAAAATAATACTTAATTTATATTTATTTTATTGGTTATTTTATGTTTAATTAATGTTTATTTAATAATTTATTAAAAAATTCTTAGTTTTATTACTGATTTTTTACTTAGCTCGACGCTTTTAAGTTAATTTAACACGTAAAAAAAGATTTAATCTTTGTTTTTAACTATTATTTATTATTACGCTATTAACGCTGTTTTCTTAGTTTTAATAAACTAAATTTAAAGAAAAATAATTATAACTTAAAAATTAAAAAACTATATAAAAATACTATAATTTAATATAAATTAGCTTTTTTTTAGTTTATTAAAAATCTAGATTTTATATTAAACTAAGTTTTTTTGTTATTTTTTATTTTAAGTTAAATTAATAATTAAAATACTTTAATTAATATTCCGAGTATTTTAAAAACTATATAAATATTTTTTTATATTAAATAACTTTATATAATTAATATTATTTTTATTTAAAATAATAATAATAAAATAAAATAAATTTACTTTATTTAATATATTAAAAAAGTTAAGATTAAAATTTTTTAGTATTAAGTATAAAGATTAAACTAAATAAATATAAGTATTTTATAATAAAAAATATAAAAAATGTTAATTAAATATAAAAGTAAAAAAATAATAGCTTTAATTATTTAAATAAATAAATAAAAAAAAAAAATATTAAGATAAATATTTTTAAAAATTAATATTTAAAAAATAAAAAGTATATAAAGTTATATATAAAGTTAAAATAATAAGTGTTTAAATAAATGCTTATAAAAATAAAATAAAATTTATACTTAAATAAAATAAAATTTAAAAACAATAAGTTATTAAAATTATTATTTATTTAAAATAATAATAAAGTTTAAAATTATAATATAAATAATTTAATTTTTTTTTTAAACTTTTATTTAATTTTTTAACACTTTGGGAATTTATTTTCCTTATTATAATAATAATAAAATATAATAATAAATACTAACTATTTTAATAAGAGTTTTTTTTAATTTTTTTATATATATAATAATTAATAATTTTTTTTTTTCTTGCTTTTATTTTATACTTTAAGGCTTTTTTTTATTATAATAACCTTTCTCTTGTTTTATATTTTAAAGCTTTTTTTTATTATAATAGCTTTTTTTTTTTAATATAAAATATAATAACGCTAGTAAATATAGCTGTTAGTTTTATATTTAACTAATAATTTTTTAGCTTTATTAATTATACCGTTTAAAACGCTGTTTTTATTAGATCGGCGTATAAAATAATTAAAATAAAATCTAAGGTACTATTATAATTAGCCGGGCAGCCCTATATAACCGTGCGTAAAAAAACAAATAAGCTATATATAAGCCCTACTAACCGCGGGGTATAAGGCCCACTAAACGCGGGGTATAACTAATCAGATACGCATACCTCTATAAATATATACCTCCTTAATAAAAGTACATGCCTTTATAAGAATTCTTATAAAAAATTATTATTTTTAATATTATATTTTTTATTATTAATTTTAATTATAAAATAATATTATTAATATATTAAATAATAAATATTTTTATATAGTTAAATTATTTTTAATTAGTTATTATAATTATTAATATAAAAACATATAATAATTTTTAACCTTAATAAAATTATTTTTAAATTATTAATATTTTAAATATATAATTATAATAATTATTTATTTTATATAAAAAATTATAAAAAATAATAAAATAATATAAATATTATAATTATATTTTATATTTAAAGATTTTTTATTTTATTATAAAATTATAACAAGTTTTTATTTATTTTAATTATTTATTTATAATTAAAAATATTTTAATTTATAATTAAAATAAAAAATAAAATCCTGTTTTTTTTTTAAAATATAAATATTATTAAATAATATTAATATTAATTTAAAATAAAATAAATAAATTTAAAAAAAAAAAAAAAACAAAAAAGTAAATATATGTTTTATAATAATAAAAATACTAGTTTTTATAATTATAATAATTTAATAGCTAAAATATAATATATTAAAAAACTAATATATTTTTTTAATATTATTATTATTTATAATAATAAATATATTTTTTATATTATTAATAATTAATATTATATTATATTAATAATATTAAATATAATAAATATATAATATTAAATCTTTTTTATAAATAATATAAATAAAATAATAAATATAAAAAATATAAAATAATATTATTTAATTTAAATATTAAATTAAAACTAAATATTAAATAAATAATTATATATATAATATTTTATATTTATAAATATTAATTAATTTATAAAAATAATATTAAAAATAAATAATATTTATTTTTTATAAAAAATTAAAAAAAATATTTAATATAAAATAATTATATATTTTATATTTATAAAAAAAATATAACTATATATATTTAAATATAATTATATATATTTAAATATATATATAAATATATTAAATATAATTATTAATTTAAATTAAACTTATAAAAAAATAAGCTATATTTTTATTTAAATTTTATTTTATATATAACTTATAATATTTTTTAAATATAAAATTTTTTTTATATTTTTTATTTATTATAATTAATAAAATAATTATTAATAAAAATTAAAAAAGTTATAATATTTTATTTAATATTAGTTTTTTTTAATAATATAAGTTTTAATAAAATTTTTATATTTTTTTAAATTAATTAATTATTTTAAATAAAGCTAAATTTTATAAACTTTTTATATTTTTATAAAATATTAAATAGTTTTATATATAATATTATTTTATTTAATATTTATAAATATAAAAATATTTAATTTTTTAATAATATATATATTAATAATAGCTTAAATATAAATTTTTTAAACTTTTTTTTTATATAATATATTAATTATATTATAATATATTTTTTATTTACTGTTTAAATTATTTTAAATAGCCCCGATTAATTTAAAATTTATTTTAAAGTGTTTTATATTAAATAAGTTTTTTAAAACTAAATAAACTAAGTATATAATAAAATAAAAAAAAAATTAAATTAAAAAACAAGCTAGTTTTAAAAATAATAATTAATAAAGTTTAATTTAAACTTATTTTATAACTATATAAAAAAATAAATAATAACTAATATATAATTTAATAAAAAAATAAATAAAACTTATTTATTTAATTATTTAACTAGATTATTTATTAAATATAAATATTATTAAATATTATTAGTTAATAATAAATATATAAAATATAATATTTTATATAATAAGTTTTTTTATTATAAAAAAAAAACTTATAATAAAATAATATACGTTGTAATAATTATACAGTCACGGCTGGGACCCACTTTAGGTGATCACGTGACCCCACATCACGTGACTGCACGTGACTGCAGGTCACCTGACGTGGCCCCACCGCACACACTGCCACACAACCCACCTGTACAATATTTACCTGCGCGCCCCGCGCGTTCTAGTTAGCTTTTCTTTCTTTTTCTTCATCTGTAGATTTTTACGCAATACAGCACCTATTTGGTGAAGCCCTGCCTTCATCCGCGTGCCAAGTGTCACTTATACTAAAATATATAAAATTATATTATTTTATTAAAATTTTAAATAAAAAAATATTAAATATAAATAAAAGCTTGTAGTAATAAAAAAACTTATAATAAAAAATTAATAATAATATTTTTAAAAAATAAATAAATAATAAGGTTTAAAAAACAAAAAATTTTTTAAAAATTAAAGCTATATTTAAAATTTAATATATAATCAGCTATAACTTAGTTAATATAAAATAATTTTAACGCTAAGGGTTTATTATTATAAACAGGAGCTATAACAGTTCGAAATAAAAATATAGTATAAAAAAGTAAATATAGTGTTTTATAGTTTTAACCCAGGTTTAATTTTAAAGTTAAATTTATTAAAATATTAATAAAGAATTATTAGCTGCTTAGTTTAATAAATTAAAATATAACATTAAAAATCTATAAATAAATTTAATAATTAAATATAAAAATAAAAAATATAAAAAATAAATAAAAAATAAATAATTAAGTTTTTTTTTAATTAACCTTAAATATTAAATTTTTAAATAGTTTTTAATAAAAAAAATATAATTTAATATATTATTTTTATATTATAATTTATATATACTAGCGTTTATATTAATAGCTAAAGCTATATATAAATAATTATAATTTTATATTTTAATATTTAATATTAATTATGCTATTTTAATTTTAAATAATATAAAAGTTTTAATTTAAATAGCTTTAAATATTTTATTTAATTAATTAATATAAAAACTATTATATTAAAAATAACGTTTATTATTATTTAACTAGGACTAATATTATTTAATATAATAATAGTTAAATATTTAAATATTTAATATTAATAATTATTTAAAAAAAAATATAATTATTATTTTTTATTTATAGTTATAATAAATATAGCGGTATAATAATTATAGCTGTTTATTTAAAGACTAAAATATTTATATATTTATATATATATATATAATAATATATATTTAAATATTTAATTATATTATTTTTTATATTATTTATTTAAAATATTTAATAATATATTTTATAATATTTTTTATTTAATATTATTTATTATTTATTTAATTTATAA
>MU384100.1:0-38331 GCA_022495065.1 Xylaria telfairii | reverse complement strand
AAAATAAATATTAATTAAATATAAAATAATTAATAAAATAAATATAAATTAAATATTATTTTAATATATATAATTATATAATTTTACTATTTATATTCTTTAATATAAAATACATATACTTTTATAATTATATGTTTATATAGTAGAAGTGCATGTTTTTATAAGAATTTTTTTTTTTATAGTTATATATATATTTTTTTTAAATAAAATATTTATAGTTAAAATTATATAAAAAAATACTATAAACAAGCCGATATAATTTAAGCTCTCGAGCTTTTTTAAATAACAAGTAATATTTATATAAAATTACTTTTAAATAAAATAAATATGCTATTAAATAATAATAAATTTTATTAAATAACATGGTTTATAAGCGAGCAGGACCACTTAAGCAAGCAGTACCACTTTTTATAAAACGCGACTAGCTAACTTTATCGCGTAATAATTTTTATATAAAACAATATTTAAAAAATCTAAAAAAGCTAATTTTTTTTTTGTTATTCAAGCTATTTAATCATTTTAAAAAATTAATATTTAACGCGTTTATAAAATTTATTACGTTTATTATATTATATTACTTATTAAAATAACCAGATATATAATATAAAATAAAACCTATATTAATATATATAAACTTAATTTAATTAAAAAAAATATTTTTTTTAAGTATATTTTTAATTTCGATAAACAAAAATATTTTTTTTTTTATAATACTATAAAAAATATAGCCGATTTTTTTTATAACTTGTATAATGTACCCTCGGTTAATAAACACTAAGTTTATAATTTTATTAATTATTATAAAAAGCTTAAAACATAGTTTACGCGTTTTTATAACTATTAAAAAATATTATACGAAAATTTAAAAATTATTAACGCGTAGTTTAAACAATATATATATATAAAAACATAATATAATATATATAATAATAATATTTAAAACTTTAATAAAATTAAATTTATAATAAACTAAATCTACTTATATATAGTTGTTATATACGCTAATTAATATAAAAAACGTAAAATAATATAGCTTAGTAATAAAAAATAATTAATAGTAATTTATATTATTAATTTGCGCGGTTTATTTATTCTGCTATATTTTATTTTTTAAAGCGTTTTTTATTTTTAATATTAATATAAAAATATTAATTTTTTAATAAATTAAATATTTAATATTAGTTTTAATAAATAAATAAATAATAATATAAAATTAAAATAAGTAAAATATTTTAATAAATATATATTAGTTAAATTTAAAAAATATTATAAAAAATAAAATATTATAACTATTTTTTTATTTCTTTTTTATTATATTTAATTTAATTATTTAATATTAAATTTTATAATATATTAAAATAAATATATAATTATAAAATTAATAAATTTATTAAGTTATATGTTAATTATATTATAAAGCCTGAGTTTTTTATTATATTTAAAAAAACGTATTTTATTACTTTTATAAAATTAAATATTTTAAAAGGTTTCCGAGGGTTAAGATTAATGTTTTACGATCTATAAGCTGTAATTTCGAAGCTAGATATACGGTTATAATTACCGATGCTAATTTCTAACACTATTAATTTGCTTAAACTTTAGGTCTTTTATATACTAAAAACCGTTAAAAAAACGTTCGCATAATTAACTTTTATTAAAAATCGAATTTTTAGTTATTAAAAAAGCTTTTTAAGGTTAATTTTAACTATTATTAATTAGTTTATAAAATTCAATTAAATATTAATATATTAACTAACCTTTATAAATAATAAAACTTAAAAGTTTTAATAAATAATTAAAATATTAAATAAACGTTAAAAAAATAAAAAAAAACGCTTATAAAATAAAAATAGTTTTACTATAAAGGACATAACTAATTTAATTGCTTAAAAAAATGCGTAAAACTTAGTACAGTTATAAAAATTAAGAAATCGTAATAGTAGTAAACCAAGTATATTGCGTTAACAACGTTATAAACAATGCAGCAAAACTAGCTATAATATAAAAACTTATAATAAAAATATAAAAATAAATAATAAATTAAATTCCGATTAATTTTTAATAAAAAATATTTTAGTTATAAAATTATTAATAATTAACTATAACAAAGTAGTAAAAAATGTTCAACTTGTTTAAATATTTAACTTATATATAATCCACGTTAAAATATTAAATTTATAGTTTTACTTTATATTTTACTTTTTTACTAGCTTTATATAAATGTAAAATTAAAAATTTAAATTAATATAAATATTATTTTTATAATAATTATTTTATTTAAATTTTTTAAATTTAATTTTATATAGATTTATTAATGATACGCGCTAACATGGCCGCCACTCCCCTCTGCCTTACACTGCCCCGCCACCTCTTGCCGCCACACATATACATATATAAATAATAGATCTATAAACTTAACGCCAGCCACCTAGTTAACTAATTTATCCTTTTTATATATTATTTTATTCTTTGCCTTTAGTGGCTTTTTATTAATTAAGTTATTTATTATTAAAAGTTATAAGTTTTATAATAATTATAATAAATTTTTAAGTGTTTTATATAAACTTTTTAACGTTTATTACTTTTAATAATAAATAACTTAGTTAATTTATATTAAATTAAATTTAAAAAATTTAAGTAAAATAATTATTATAATTAAAATATTTATACTAGTTTAAATTTTTAATTTTATATTTATATAAAGCTAGTAAAAAAGTAGAGTATAAGGAGTAACACTTAACACGCGAATAAAGGCAGGGCTTTACTAATAGGTGCTGTATTACGTACAAAATCTACAGATGAAGAAAGAAGGAAAAGAAGCTAACTAGAATGCGCGGGGCGCGTAGATAATATTGTACAGGTGGGTTGCGTGGCAGTGGCAGTGTGTGCGGTGGGGCCACGTCAGGTGACCCGCAGTCACGTGATGTGGGGTCACGTGATCACCTAAAGTGGGTCCCAGCCGTGACTTAAGGTAAAACTATAAATCTAATCCTTTAGCTTTAATAATAGTTATATATAAAATATATATACTGTATAAAATTTAAAGCCTTTTTATTCTATTAATATTTAAGCAATTCTGTATTAAAAAACAATTTTTTACAATTTTCTATTCAATGTGTTGTATTTTTAAACAATTAATTAAAGTGTTGAGCTTTTTGGGGAGGCTTTATCGGTGACTCGTTTTTTTCTGTCGGTGACTGTACATGGACATGAAGACATCACTAGACCCCTGATCAGATCACCCCCCTCCTGGCCTTTGTGGCATGCACGCATGCTGTTCTGAGACACATAGAGGAAGCCTACCTGGAGATTGCTGAGGCTGGCAAGTTGGGTCGCCTGTATGGACCACTACCCTCACAACCAACCATTGAGGCTGCCATTCGAAGTATCTTGGAATAGGGGCATGTGTGTAAGGGTTTGGAAGGATATTCTTACTGTACAATAATCTTCCGTGAAGGTAGGGAGGCATGTGGATGTCAGGGACTGGGGTTGCAGGAGGCTAGAAGGCCCCTCAGAATGGGCACATTGGATAACTCTACCTACATCAAGGCCAATAACTCTGTCAATTCACAGAGAAGAGCTCGGGAATTAATGACGCCAAACCCTTTCCTTTAAGTTTTCAGCTACCTCCGACTTACCGGTGACCCTATTTTGCTCTGGGGATCGATGCATCTGATAATGAATCCCTGACGTCACCATCTATTGGCCACGTAATCTGGAACTTTTATGGTTGAACAATTAACCTTACTTCAATCGCTAGCCGCGTAGATCTCAAAGATGCCTAAAGATGCGATTAATATGAGCGAACGTGGTTACCCTCGAGATTTAGCCAATTCCCGACTTTTACTTAATCCTCATCCCAGTTTCCCCCTGAGTGGTAAAGCTGTCTCTAGATGCCAAATTGAGAAGTTAATAGGCAGTAGGTCAGCTCATGGAGGATAGGGTTCGGGTCCGAGCAAGCTACAATGTGTCCACGGCATGGATGCTCGCCCAATGCCAAATTGACCGGTGCCCGGTGTTAGTCGTCATTACCTAGGATGCCGGTGTAATAGTCTTCCAGAGAACCTAACAGAGGACCTTACGGGTCATGACCGGATAGGCCACGAAGCTTACTACATAACCTACTATTATTTAACTATAAACCGTTTCTTAAAGAGGCTTTTTAATGTCCTGAACTAATAATTTAAGCATAATTTTCGCTTAAAAATGGGCTGGCTAAAAACGATCTGGAAATGTTTTACTTCGACACTGCAGCCAGGGACGCACATGCACATGGGAAAGAAAACAAATTCAAGGCCATAAGTTGATCTTTCATACTTTTATGATATGAATTATAACTATCAAAAGGGTCTACCTTGGTATTTAGCTCGGTTAGTTGCTTAACCTCGGTCATTTAGGTTAGTCGTGTCGTTCATACAACCAGATTCCTCGCAGTGCTATAGAGTTATTCCTTGTATGGCTCACTCAATGCGTAAAAATATGAAACCTTAAAGCTCTCCCTTTAAAGTATAAATCACCCGTTCACTATCTATAAATACATGGCTACTGGATATTCTAGTCGCAGCAATTTCTTCGGGGAAGAGGCAAGCCAACGCACTAGGAATTACTCCTTTAATCACTTAAATCTTCCTACCGAGCTAATTATTATAAAGCTGATAATGGCTAGAAAAGCCAGCTTCTTGGGAATTCCGCGCGAACTCCGTCAAATGAGTAAGTTGACTTCTCTTCGTCTAACTTTGCAAACTTGAGTGTATGTGCCTTCGAACCTCGCACCCATCTGTTTCGGGTTATTCGAGTTAAAATTTATTAACTCCCGTACTAGTATACCACTACGTGCTTAGATTTGATCTGAACTACAAAATCGTTGAACGATACGGAAATGAGTTGAAGAGAAACTTTTGCTACACGCGCATGTACCGACATCACGATAATACACCAACCGTTCCATGGGTCAATCTTCTACTCACTTGCAAATACATCAATATCGAGGTGGACGCTTATATGAGCCTGCATATTAATGAAGATACCCATACCTATACTATCGACATCGACGCATCTTATCGCGGCTTTCTCAGATCGTCTACGTTGCGGAATATCCCATGCTCCCCCTCAACCGTCAATACTGTCCTGGCAAACATCCTTATCGATTTTGATCCGCGCCCTGAGTGTTTTGAAATTGCGAGACATAGTGGCTTCACCACAATTGTCAGGCAGCTCTACCAGACACTGAACCTCCTACTCCATAATGGGCCCATCCTCAGTCGCGACTTTCCGCTTCGGCAGCCTTTGAAGTTGAAGAATCTAGACATTTACACTATAGTCACGTCTGATTATCATTCTATGTTCCGCTATGACGGTCTTGAGTGGATCATTGGGTGGACCTTTCGGCAGATAATAAGGACTGGCCTCCTGCGAGGCTACGTTGACTATGTTCATCTCATCAATCAAGATGGTCATATTACAGAATTCGCAATACAGCCCGTTGAAATTGCTGGGGCTCCGACGGCATGGACTGGGTACGGGTTCGAATGGGGTCCTAACCATGAAAATTCTGTAAAATGGATAACTCTCGATGATGAAAAGACCGCTCAATAGGTAATAGTTATTTCTAGGCGAGAGAGAGCACCACAGCTCTGGATTTCTACTTACACTAAAATAACTATCTTTCAATAATACTTCTTGCCACACAGTTTACTGGGCTACTTTGATGTAACCATGCAGCCGTAAAAGCTAAATCATATATATTTAACGACCTTATCCTCTAAAAAGTCTAGAATAGATTGACTTGTCATGTGACATCTATAATCAGCTTCTTTTACGATGGGGGGGTAAAGATTCCGTAGAAGGAACTGGATCCCTGCGTTATTGGTGAGGTCTACATTATGAGTTAATATATTGTATCGTCTAACTCTTTTATATAGCCTGTACGTATCCAATTCCACTCTAGTGTGACTGTTTGAATCGGTTCATTGTCAATCCATAGCATCCATCTTTGTAGTATAGTTTGATCAGTCCACTGCTATAGAATGAAACAGATGGAGCAGATAAGCCTGGCTTCAGTTTTTTGAAGTTAATAGAACTAAATATCACCTTAAAGAATATAGTTCAAAGCTCCTTATATATGATGTTAAACCCCTAAGGTCTTTCCACAGCTTACCACCAAGTTTTGTGGTTTCAGTTGGCCAAAACGATGTGAGAATGAATTTCCTAATACCCTTATTACCTAAATGCAGACCTAGTCTACTCTATCACTCTAGCTCTTACTACTAACTACTATATCACTCAGGCGCCGAATCATCATGTGACAAGGGGTAATGTGTACAAGGGGCTGATGGTGCTTTGAGCATGGGCGGCGGTTACAACGCACGCAGTCACTAAAGCTACGGGCAGCTGGCAAAGTCGCACGTCCACATCCTATTTAAGTAGTCCAACCTACGCGTGGTGCGTAGAATAAGGCATGAATGGAGTTCTAGGTAAAGCAATGGCAAACTTCAAATCAGACAAATAGATATGTTCCCCTATCTTACCCGCCTCGCTTTATGCCACACGTATGCATACCTAAGGGTTTGGGACGCCCGATATCTTGTAAATAATCATATGCACGGCAAGCTGCCGATTAGGAGGCTTGGGTTATATAAAAGCAAGCTGCATGATGGCCAAAAAACGATCTGGCCATGTCTCATCCGATACTATACCTCAACGGATAGCTGCAGCTATATGCAGCAACTCAGTCGGTGGGTACGGCAGCTCATGGAATACACAAAGGAAGGAAATCCAAATGCTTCCGTCAAGCTGTCATACATTATAGTTATAAATGGTAAGTTATACGGTAAGGCCCTGCAGGCCTATAGAACCACTTAAGGTATTAAGGGCTAACGGGCTTAGCTCCACTACGTATAGAAAATTTTAAGCTATACAGCTAGAAACATATCTATACTAAAACTATAAAGTCTGCTTAGATGTGTAAGCTTGAGGGCAATAAAATTGCGTAAATATATATGTCATGCCACGGGCGTAGACGCCACGTATAGAGCGGTTGCCGTATACAGCGGCCAGAGTGTACTACTCGGACGTGGCATGTAACGTAGGGAAGCCCTGGGTATCCCGGTTTGGAATATTGCCGCATCTTTTGATCTATTAGCGCAGTAATTAACAGGGCTGCCGCTGTGACAGCCTTTTTCTAACACTTTTAGCAATATAAACTTATTAAACCTTAACAATCCTCCCTATATCTAAGTCTTTTTACTTTATTTCTATAAATTACTATTTAAAATCTGCGTTTTTACTACGTTCATCTTCCTAAGAATCTTATCCGCCGTCCCCGATGTTCAAATTCCATAGGTAGTTAGCACACCAAGGTAAACTGATGCTTATTTAGAAGTAAAAACCCGGCCCAACTACATTTTCGTAATCCTACTACGGCCAATATAGCTTAATAGAGAGGTTGCCGTCCTTGCTATAAACTCCCGCTTACTCGACGATGTCGTTAACCATGTTGAGCTATTGTGATGATGGTCTGAATGTAGAATCGCGGAGTCAGTTGACCGTAGTCACAACGCTCGGTCATGCGCGCCGTCCATTCAGCCTCTTCATCTAAATATCTGTAAGTCTTAGGTGGTACGGCACTGACAGGTCTCTCTCACCCTCACTCGGGCCACCCTCCGGGCGGTTCGATGGGTAGTTTATGTTCTCGATAAGAAGTCGCCGCCATGCCATTCAGCGTTGCAGCAGTCCAGTTAATGAAATTTCCGATGAGTCGTTTCAAAAAGGCTAGAAGCTCGAGCAAGTACAAGATACTGGCGAAAATCTTGTGAGGGCCTTCCGGTGGAATTGGTTTCTTCAGTTTTCGTTCGTTCATCGCATTCTCTTCGCTAACCCCCTCCAAGGCCTTCATGCCTACTAGGCCATGTTGGTCAGTGTTCAGCTGCTGCATCGAGTGGATCTTTAGGGGGTTCTCGGGTGGATAGAGATTAGAATTGATGATTCTGGCCAGATTTTCCGGTATGGGAGCCATTGCCTGTTCTTCTATTGCATTTCCTTCTTTTTTCAAGAGGCTGCTTGATGTTGGTAGTTGTGGGCTCTGCTCTAATGTCTGTAATGTGGCTGAGCTATTACCTCCTAAGGTATATGGCCAGCTCCAACTTGACGGCATTGTAGTATTGTTAATCGGCGCAGATGACGATTGCAAGTTTGGCGTAATGCTACGGAACTCTACTCGTTGAGGATCCGGTACTTCGATAGGAATTGACTGAAGATTTGCTTGCTCCATCTCCAATTGGAGATTTCTGGCCCGGTAATCAAGTGGTTTGGTAAAAATGTGCTGGTCTCCGAAGTTGATTAGGGTCAATGCACCGCCGTCGTTTTTAGTACTGGCAAAGAATTTCTTAACCATATTTCGTAGTTGGCCATGTGGCGCCCGAAGTTTGCCCTCGACGTCCACTTTCAAGAAGAAGGGTTGACACCCATGATGAAAAGCGAATGCGGTGTGCAGTACATTGTTGTGAGTCGATTGCTTCTCGAAATCGTTCTCTGACAACTGCCACTGTAACGTATTATTGTACTTCCATGGCGAGTTCCTGCTTGACAGCAACTGCCCGGAGAATCTCCATCGACTCGAAGACGTGGATATCTGCTCTTTGCGTAACTCGCCAAAGCCAGCCCCGAAACCACCAGCCTGTATGTTTGGGTTGAAGTGAATTCCTTTCTTCTCATGAACAGACTTTTCTGGTCCCATGAAGCTTTTGGGTCCATAATAATCAGTCATTTGAACAGGATGTGCTCGTGACATAGCAGACGGCAACCCTCTCTGTCTCTTGTGTAGTTCTTCGTGCTCGTCATCTAGACTGACGGTGACAGTCGCTGAATGAAGGCGACAGTCTTTGGGTTCATGAAAAGTGAGGTCCAAATAGATGATTCCAGCCTGGTTTGACTGCCCCCCCATAACGCCCCATTTTGACTTTGTTAATAGGAAACGGCAATCAATCGAAACTTTCCCAATAGTTGCAGATCCAAGACAAGCATGTTCTGATGCAACATCGTCAAACCTCTCAAACTCGTGCCGTCCATACTTGCGGTTTCTACGAAGTTTTTTGCGGAGCATTTCCGGATGCTCTGGTAAGCCGTCTACGGCATAACTGGTCATCTGAGCTGTACTCATATTAGGTCCAAGGGTGATATCTGGATGAAAGCGGTACGGTTCTGTCAATCTAGAGAGAGAAAAATAAGTGATAAAATCAAGCAACTACATGTAGGCTCGCATAATCATAGTGCGGGGTTTCTCAGTTCCGGGTGTTACGTTTCCATTGTGGCTGCTCTGCCATAAACGCGATTGGTGCACCTAGCACAGTCCTGTGGACGACTGCAGATTATTATCGTAAAGTAAACCATTACTCAGCTACCCCAGACCACTGATTGTTGACAATACCTCATCCTGCCTTGTTGCTGAAAGCATAGGCGCTTAGCACACGCAAATTGTCATCAAGGCTTTCTACTATAAGATGGGTGACGGCGACGACCACCATGGTAAGCTACCCAACCGCATTATACCTAGAACCCTTGACGATTGACCGTTCCAGGTCGCATATCTTCCTTCCTGCCTGGGTTGATGGAAAACCCTAGAGGAATAAGACCAAAGGAGGTCCAAACAACACCAAGCTTTCTCTACAAAGAGAACAATGCCGGTCCTATCATTCTCCGATCCCGCGATACAACCTCGCAACAACGATCCAAGCTCCCTAGCTCCACCAAGAATCCTCCAGAAGGCGACGACACCACTCAGGGGAGAGCCGCGAAGCGGCCGCCATCGATTGGCCATCGCACGCGCGACTATAATGATGACGTCGAATGGATGGATCGTCCTAGGGACTATACACAACGTTCCCTCCAGAAAAATGTCCTATATGTTCCAGAGTCAAAAGACTTGACGATACACCTCGAACTCAATGTGATAGAAGACATTGGGCCAGATCTAGATGAATTCTGTCGGCTGGCAAAGTTAGGAAACTTCGACGCGGCAAAGAGATTCATCTTCGAGAATCTTCGCGAACAAATGAATAGCCCCTATGTATTTGTGCAATATGCACAGATGCTCTTGGATATGGGAGATTATGCGGCTATTCAGGCCTTGAGAAGCCCACTCGGGCTAGACAACATTACCATGCTTCGTATGAATTGGAGTCTTGTACGATTATTAGCCGACTTACACATCAAGGGCGTCTCGGTAGGCCAGGTAAATGATGTTATTACGGAAGCTGTCAAGCTATTACAGACGAGAAGTCTTAAGAATCGTCTAGGGTCTACGGAAGTAGGTGACTCCCTTCTCAAAAATCATCCTCATACTCTCGCCAATTTAAATAACCATCGGCCCTAGGTACAAGTATTAAGCTTAGTACTTTGCTTATTGGCCCTGAGATACCCCTCTGCAGATGGCATAGACGTCAGTCATATATTTGAGTGGGATACGGTCTACCAGCACCTTCTCTCAGAAGGGCGAATATGGGATTTCAGGGATCTTTTTGTCTCGTTCCTCCAGCACAGCACGCAAGAGACAACCTGTTTCCAATTCCTACATGTTCAATTTAACTCTCCTACTTTCATTGACACACTTGTAGGAGACTGGTTGACCGAAACATTCGATGAGCCGACAAGTCTTGCTCTGCTTGACATTGTGGCGTCTCTATGTCTAGGTCCGATATTGACCCCTGAGAAACGCAACATCGTTAAGCATTGCCTTGAATCTTCTCGCAGTATTGCTTTGTCCATAGCAGAAAACGATGCGGAACTTCTAAGGACCAGACCGTATCTCCGATGGAGTCTAGCAAAAGCAAGGGTGGCGTCATATAGCGAGGGCGAGATCTCAAGGGAACCTAGTCTACTATCATCGCTCCCTGGCCGGTTTTTCTACAGGAGCGAAGCAATTGATATGCCGCTTTACGCACCCAAGCAGTCGGAATTCATCGATTGAGTGTCATTAGCCCACTCCTCGCATGCCAATGAGGATATTCACATGGTCTTGGATGCCGCAAAACAGCTTGGTGATTATAATACTGAAAGCATAGGCCGCCAAATGCTGGTATACCGATCTCAAGACCCGCTCAAACAATTTGATGAGCTAATTGCTTTTCAAAAATCACGCCAACACGATATACACAGCTGCCTACACACAATCCTTGCCAAATACGCAGTATGCAACGACGAGATTTATCGGAAGAGTCTCCGCGACCAGATTTCGGCAATTATCGACCCGGGAAATTTACCAATAACCTTACAAGAGATTCGAACTAAAGTATTGCAGGCGGTTTCAGAGGGTGATCCTCAGGTGGTTCTGTCGCCCCAGATGGAACCCTTAAATGGTAAGTCCCTCGATATAGACAACCTGATATGAACGCAACAAGCAACGCTAATTTCATATTACCGAAGATCCCCAAGATGGCAACATTGAAAAACAAACCGCTCTCACGGGGCCCAGGGACCAGCATGCCGATTCAGAACCACCGCGACGTCCAACGGGTAGCGGGGTCAGTGTTTCAAATACCTCTACTGCTCTAGGAGGCTCAGCAAGTTCGCGTAGTCGCGCATCTCTTGAATTTGGCACAGACTATATTAGGGATACAGATTCAGAGACAAGCTTAGGAGATGCGGCCATTCAAATTCGTCGTGTTGAGGATAATTACGGAGACATTGCTAATTCTGCTCGCTCCTCTGGACGGAGCGCGTCATGTTCGAGCTCTGAAGATGATATAGAGAGCCTGGAAGAACTAGGAAGTTCCAGCCGCAGTGGCCGACACGTTTCTTGGGAAAACGAAGATAGGCACTCAGTTAGCAATGGGCTAAGCTGACCGGTCCCCGTACGGCCCACCGCTTCACGGTCCGCCATTTCCCATACAAATCAGCCAAATTCAACACCTCCTATAAAGTCAGGAATAAATCAGAGAGATAGGCAGCTGAAAGTGTACGAAGTAGAAGAATCAAAGTATTGACATACGATTTCTTTTAATTTATTTAGTTTTATATTACGTTGAAAATGAAACCTGTGTTCAGCCAAGCACGTTGCCCTTAACATAGAGAGCTTTGCTAGCAAACCTTCATTTTAAATACGCTATTATTTTAAAGCTTAAATATATACTAGTTTATTTACAAAATTTAGTCTTGCGGGTTTTATTTATAAAGTTACAATAAGAAGAAAAATTACAAGTCTAATACCTTTTAAATCTAAAAACAATTATTAGCTTAAAAAACAACTATTCTAAGGCTTTAACTAGATTAAGCCTTTGTTAAATTAACAAAGTCTTTATATTGTTCAAATAATAAATACATTCATGGTGATAGGATCAAACATTTACGCTTTCTGAGCCCTATATATAATTCCTAAATTCCGGATCAAGCCTTTATCAGAATCCGAAACCGAACAAAGCTTTCACAATGGACACATGTACACCTGTTAAGCTGCCTTACTTTGCTCCAGCTCCAATTGCCATTCCCACTTACGAGGAAATAGTCACACAAGCATCTTTAAACACGATAGCCGACAACCCAGGACGTGTCGTCGTCAAAATTGGTAAGCATTTTATAGTCAAATACGGCAAGGATGTTGACTTTCTTGAAGGAGAGAATATGCTGATTGTACAGCAGTACACCAATCTACCCATTCCAAAGCTTTATGCCATGTACCAACATGATCCCAGTCGTGATAAAGTTCTAATCATGGAGTATGTAGCAGGTGAGGTGCTTAGCACATGCTATGACAAGCTCGATGCCGCGCACAAGGCATCGGTCGGAGCCCAGCTGAGATCACAGTTGCGCGAACTACGTAAGATCCCCTCGCCGGGGGTTTTCGGGGCACTGGGAGGCCGTCCGTATTTGGCCCATCCTTGGATTTTCAAAAAATCCGTGGGGCCGTTCCACTCAGCTACTGATTTCCTTGAGGCATACTTTAACGCTCAATTCCCAGAAGCACGTAATGGGAGCCACCCTGGTATGGATGAGTTGAAGTCTCAACTGCTCGAGTTGTCCAAGAACCACAACGCGCCCGTATTTACCCACGCCGATCTTCAGGGTCAAAACATCATGTTGCGAAAAGACGGTTCGATTTGTATCATCGACTGGGAGAGTTCTAGTTATTGCCCCCAGTACTTCGAGTTCTTTGTTTATCGTACTTACGAAATGGTGTCCGCGGGAATTTCTGAAGCTGACAACGATGATTTTCTTGTGTATGCCAAAATGGTTCAACTAATTATGAAGACGTGGGATACGTACATCGCAACCATAACCTAGACCCAGCTAGCAATGGTGAGGGTGCCAGCATTGGCAATTAAATATAATAAATGAAAATGTGGGATTGGCCAAGGAAAAAACTAACGTGAAGCAGAATAGCTACAAATAATATAGATACAATTTGAATATCGTTTTAAACCCTGGCTGTCAAATCATTGTTCGAGCGGAACTAACGGTTGGCTCGCGACAATATGGCACTCCCTTAACCTCTCCCGCTTTATATAGAAAAGTGCTGACTACTAATGATTATAGCCTGATTAGATCGTCCACATATAAAGAATGATAAATAACCACTGTGGTTCGTCTTGACATGATGTCAGGAACCACAAACTTATGAAGAGCAAGTAATTAAATAGTCATCTCGATATTTTATCTTGTGGGTGGACTAGCTAAACTTGGCTGGTTCTATGCAAACTCTGCCAGGGCATTGACTATGGGTGGTATTAATAATTATTAGAGACTAGCATTGGTCCATATTGAACCCTCAACCTCCCAGTCATAGAAGCTTCGATACATTCTTTAACATATGTATAAAATATTGAGCATTCGATATGACAACCTCGGCCGACACACAGGCAATCTTGCTCCTCAGGCGTCTTGAGGATTCCACGGGCCAATTCAGTACCAAGGTGTCTTCCCCGCAATACCACAACGGCTTTACTACTCACGCAATTTTAGCCCAGTGCTGCCAATATATAGGATTTGGCCTCCGGCTGATCTAATTGGCTGTACTTAGGAAGCTTGGAGCGGAATGCTTGCATAAGTAGCCGGGTTGAGCCTATAGGCATCGGAGATATATCGGCATCTCATCCGAGCTACGCAAGAGCATCGGACTATCTACCGAGGGATAAAGCACGCCCTTCAACGCCAGAGAGAAAGGGAAATTCTTATCCGAGCATTTTAGTCATATATATAAGAGGGGGTGCCCGAAGGGTTCTCAATT
The DNA here is from genome assembly GCA_022495065.1 of Xylaria telfairii. Lineage (NCBI taxonomy): Eukaryota > Fungi > Ascomycota > Sordariomycetes > Xylariales > Xylariaceae > Xylaria > Xylaria telfairii. The sequence continues at coordinate 24,116 of MU384100.1, read as the reverse complement.
GTCCTTTCCTGTAGTTATCGTATAAGCCTATCATCTGTTCAACGTTAATTAAAATGTCGTCTCTTCACCCTCTCATTGGTTCGGGCTACAAGGGGGATCCAAACCACGCCGGCGGTAAGCTTTACTGCCACTGCAAAGACGCCCCCGTCGAGGTTACCCTATTATCAGACGTAGCCTTCAACCACGCCTGCGGCTGCTCCAAGTGCTGGAAACCAGCGAACGCGCTGTTCAGTGTTGTCGGCGTCGTGCCCCGCGAGAAACTCGCCGTCACCGGTAACGCATCGAAGTTACACGTCGTCGACCCCAATGCCGCCATCCAGCGAAATGCCTGCACCGAGTGTGGCGTCCATGTTTTTGGTCGCATCGAGGTCGACCACCCGTTCAAGGGCCTTGATTTCGTCCACACCGAACTCAGCAAAGGGGCCGGCAAGGACGGATGGCAGGAGCCGCAGTTCGCTGCCTTTGTGAGCAGCATCATCGAGCAAGGATCTGACCCGGACAAGATGCCCGAGGTCAGAGGAGAGTTCAAGCAGGCGGGCCTTGAGACGTACGACTGCCTCTCGCCGGCACTGATGGACCTGATCGCTGCCTTTACGGCGAAGAAGGCGGGGACCTTTAACTCGAAAGCATAGAGGGAAGACACTACGAGATTAAAACTTTCCTAGGTCAACACAGTCAACACTTTATGCAGGGAGAGGGGAAAACAAGAGTTCAATTTACCAGGACATCTTTTCGCTATGACTTGTTACACTTTGTAAAAATTGCGATAAGAAACGTAATTAAATTCGATCCTCCGTATTACTACTAGCAATCAAGTATTTTCCCGTAGTGATGTCACTAACAGTACGCCTTTAAGTAATACTAGTCCTATAGATAAAAGACCCAGTTGAATCCTCCAGTTAGACTCTTTTCGTCTACCAGGTCCTCAACATTTTCATTTAATTAAACCCATTGCTGAAGCTAGAAGCGTACATCAGGTACCGGTTCGTATAGGCATAGGCTTCCCCGATGTTTGTTGTTAGCCCGAACCTTTTCGTTACGACTTTGGCAGCCGTAGTGCGATTAAGATTATTAGTCTTAACCGGAGCAAAGACACACGGGGTTGCTACCATGTAGGTAGTAAGTATTATGCTACCTATAGCTCCACCTACAATGTTACCGCTCGTCCCAAACAAGAACTTTAATCTATACCAAAGGAGCTGTTAGGACGGACTTGTTTTTCCCGTAGAACTATTAGTTTTATCTAAATAGCCTCCCCTCTACTTGATAATCTTGCTATCCACCTACCAATCTCGCAACCTCCTATCTGGGAAGGTCAGGTAGTTCTTAAACGGCGGCTTGCCGCTTAAATGATGATATATATAATATCGGGCAGGATCCAGTCTCTGGGTATTCGTTGCGTGTAAAAGCAGACTTAGTTCGCCAAGTTTAGGGAATTATTGCGCAGGATCTAGCATTCGTGAAAGTTGAGAGCGATGACAACATCAGCTGGAGGATTACGTACTGCAACCCGAAATACATACAATCATGTATCGATGCAATCACAAAGTCGCACCATCGAGCGCGATTCAATTATTGTTAAACTCTTATGATATTAATATTAGTCATGTAATAGGTCAAAGTTCCCAGGCTTTCCAGACGAACCCCCGATCTCAGCACATTCCATGCAGTCCTAGCACAGACTCCCAAGTGCAGACATTCCCAAACCCCATATCAGTCGACGCCCGAGTCCCCATGCCTGATAGTCCGTCCGTAGGGCCCCTAAGTTGTCGTCTTACGTCGGCCATCCTTCTTTTCGCTCGGCTCGGCACGGAGCGGGGCTAATTACGGAATAGGAGGGTGTGGGCTCTCATGAACCACACTAAGATTGCAATTCTTGCACACGTCGGGCATGCACTGGAAGTAGATGCAGGAGAAATGTCTCGCCTCGCCGCAGTTGTGGATGCAGGTCTTGCACTCGTCGAATTTACACTTATTCTTCTTCTTGTCCTTATCCTTTAGAATGCTGAGGGTCCCGTCTGGGTTCTCGACAGTGACCTCCTTGTCGGTCATGCTTGCCGAGGGAGTCGGGTCGTGGATGTTGGGGGTGGTTGTGGTATCGGTCTCGGGGATGATATCTGTAGCCTAAATGGAGATTGGTGGTTAGTGGACTGCTCTGGTGTAGTGAGACTGTCGTGGCATGGATGAGCGTGATGGAGGGGGAATTTGCGTATTTCGCGCTTACGTTGTCGGTTGCGACTAAAAGGCGACTGGTGCTGGCGCACACGGCCGCCGCGATGGCTAGTATAGAGATTGCGATCTTCATTTTGGTAGTATGAAGTGTAGTGATTGTTGCTAAATTCTGGTTGACCTTTTTGGCTGTTGGATACTGCGGAGGGCGAGGAATATGTTAACGATGAGAAATGGATAATGAGTATTTTTATGTCATGCAGTGTATTGTATTATAGTGTCGTTAGAGTTCAATTTAAAGTGGAAAGAGCCCGATATCAGTCTCTGTTTGGCTGCCACGTGGGCATTAGATGTTTTAAGCATTTGCAGGTTATATCCCAGGGTGTTAGGCTTTACGTTGAAGTTTATTCTAGCCCCGATATCTAAAATAGGTCTGATATCATATGGTTCTTTCTTCAATAATGTAGGCTTCTTTATCTTACTTGCTCTTACGAAGCAAGTCTCGCAAGTGCATCTGGAATGCAACCGACTCAAAAGGGGGTCTTACCGCAATGACAACATTGAGGGATGATGGAAATATATTGTGGTACAAAGATGGCAGTAACTGCTTTCATATGATGCTAATGATTGAACTTTCTAATTTAAGACAACCTTCCACGCTAAAGATGACCTTAATCGTAACTCACGAGAGATGACGCGTACCGCATTGCTGTTACCTCGTTCGCAACGGTAAGATACGAGTCCCCGCAAACATCAAGGCACTTACCAGCTTGATAACGTTCTAGTTTTTTTTAGTAGGACATCGGAGTATTGCTGTACCTCGTAGCTATGTTGTTCCTAACCATTAATATCTCGCGGGGATGTTTCCTCCGGACCTAGTTACATAGCGCTACATAGTGATCCGTATGGCAAGTTTTGGCTATCCTGCGAATCCGGCTTCTCTGCGTCCTCTTCTGAAATATCTGCCAGCCTACTCGTTCTAGCTTTCCGATGTTGACTCTTCTTGGGGTAAGTTCGCATCGCACGACCTGCTATGCGAGAAATCTTAGGTCTCTCCCACCCGGAACCGGACGGCGCATGTAGCTCACAAAACGAACCGATCCTCTCCGCCATAGAGAAGCACCCCCTCTCCACACAGGTGTGGAATTTGCAGCAACCGGGCCCGCCACAACCATCACCATCCCAGAGTCTTGGATTTGGACAGTCATGGACGGGGCACTCGTGTTTCGCGCAGAACGTCGCCGTCGATACGACCCCGATAAGGCACCCATATTCACAGCAAGTGTGGCAGCAACAGTAGCCCCCGACCCAACGGCCGACTCGTAGGACCTTGGACACGCAGCCCCCTGCCGCGCAGGTGTGGAAGCCGCAGTACCGGGCTCCCTTTACGGGAGGTGTATCGCAGTCCCCCCACTGACATACATGCCGCCGACACCAGTCTTGGCCTGAGCTCCTCTGCCGAAGACAAGTTGGAGCACGGCATTGATGCTCTTCACAATAATTGTGCCTCGTCTTCGCTTTGTAGCTGCAGGAACGACATCTGTGTGCGAAACAGTGTAGGGAGCCTCGGGCTCGTATGTTGCCGCACTTATTGGTCCGGCAGTTGTGGCATTTGCAGTATGTGGTGCCTGGAAGGTGTCGGCGGTGACAGTATCCTACTTCGCAGTAAGGATATTCATTCTGGTTCTTTCCGACTCTGGAATCCTGCTTATCGCCGCTGTGTTTGGGAGTGAGCACACAGGGACTGTCGCATTCTTGACCTTTACTAGGCGCAGGATAGCAGTCAGTCTCACTCCTCCGGTCCGGGAAGATACACGAGAGCGCTCTTTCCCATGACCGTCTCCAGCATGACGAGACCCTGCGGAACTTGTGAGACCGTGGATGGGCGTCGGATAGACTGTCAACGGTCTCCATGTATACTAGTGACTTAGCGATAGGGATTCTGAGAAGTTGGGCGTGTGGGCTTGCCGGTAATTATAGAGTGCTTAGATCTGTATAGAGTTGTATTATGCCTTCTACAAGAGGTTATCGTGATCGAACATGATGGGCACAGCATTTAACTGCAAGTCCGGTCTAAGGCTGTGCAGACCTTGAGCCAGGGAGAACTTACCGCGGCCGCAGTTCATGTCACATAGATATCTAGGAGTGAGTGACTACGAACGAACGACCACATGGCGCGAGTAGGAACCGAAACTGACTTGTTACTACTGCATACCCTAATATAAATACCCCAGTATACTCCAGACTGTTCGTGTGGTGATCGGTATCACGAAAACCACCCCTTGCTGGAACTGTCACCGGACCTGCCCACTCCCTGACTACTAGTGGTTTCGTGCGACATATCAAGGGCATCGAAAGAAGAAATGTTTTGGCCACTGTTATATGGAATAAAGACCGAAGTTTGTACGTTGGGCAGAAATGGTAATGATGATGAGTATTGGTTATAACCTCGACTGACGACCTTATTGGGACGGGTCTATCTCCGATGTAGTTAAGCTTAGGAGGTAAGCAGGCAGACGACCCGTTGTGGTTCGCATAATAACAAGATTTGGCATGTTACAAAGAATACTTAAAGCCATACATAATGCCGCATTACCTAGTTTGGCGTGCAGTCATTGTTTGAGTTAAATAAAAAAAACGTGTTTGGAGGTTGTGCCGTACAACCTGCGGTACCTGACTGAAGAACCCCTATCTGATGCAAGGCCATGCCCGATACAGAATGCTTGGAACTGCAATTGAGCCAAGAACTGGTCGGCCTACATACGATTGGGGCTGAGCAAAACTAAGCAACCAACCCCATCACGGGCAACCGCAGGCATGAGTCAACCGGCATTCAGCTTCAGCTGAGGATGGCTAGACATATCTTTACAACAAAGGTAATAAATGAAGGAAGCAGTTCTCTAGATCGATATACCTAGCGAGGGAAAGAGCATTCAATTCCACAATCATAAATTAATCAAACAAACAAACTCAACCCTCTCCGCCGTGCTCTCCTCCTGTACTAAGTAATACAAACGGTCATTAACAAACCAAACCATCATCTCCAAGTTTATAGAAGGAAGTAGCAAAATGCCATCCAACCGTAACCGCGTCAGCAAGCGAATCGCCAGCAAAAAAACCAGCACCTCGGCATCCCCATCAACGCCGTCGTCATCAACAGCCTCCTCGGATACAATCTACTTCTGGCGGCAGACCGAGCCGACAACAGGGTACCTATCGCAATGGTACACGTCGGCGCCGTTCCGGGACCGCGCCGACCCAGCCAAGATCTACGCAACAGCCGAGCACTACATGATGCACCAGAAGGCGCTGCTCTTCGCCGACGCCGAGGCGGCAGCGTCGATCCTCGAAGCGACGTCGCCGCGCGACGTGAAGGCGCTGGGGCGCGCCGTCCGCGGCTTCGACCAGGCTGTGTGGGAGCGCGAGAGGGAGCGCATCGTGCGCGAGGGGAGCTGGTGCAAGTTCACATTGCCCGTTGACGAAGAAGGTGAGGGGAAGGGGGAGGGGGAGAGGACGTGGAGTCTCGGCGACGGCGCGTCCGCGCCCACCATGCGCGCCGCTAGCTTTCGCGACGTCTTGCTCGCGACCGGAGACCGCGAGCTTGTCGAGGCGAGCCCGTTCGACCGCATTTGGGGCGTCGGCTTCGCAGCCAAGAATGCCGCCAGCCGACGCGATAAGTGGGGGATGAACCTCTTGGGGAAATGCCTGATGGAGGTCCGCGAGGAGTTCCGGAAAGAGGTTCAGGCGAAGGCTGAGGCGGCGAAGGCGGAGGAAGGAGAGGAATCATAGGGGGGATGTGGTTTGTTTATTATTAATGTTATTAATGGGGCTCTTCTCGATGGACTGGGAAATTGATGTACTATGGCGGTGGATTGAGTTTGGTTGAAGTGAGAACTGTTTCATTGGCACAACAGCATCAACTATTCCAGAACTCTATCACGAATCAATCACATATCGGTATTCCATTTGACTACATTAGTAGTGTCGATTTATTTTTAGAGCGGGAATAACCAACACCGCTGATTCCGAGGTATAATTACATGATGATGTTCCGCGATGTGACCGGCCACGCCGCCTCCTTTTTATCTATCATACAAATTCATTCGGGATATGATGCAAGCCGTCAAACATAACGCCTGTAACCCAATGCATAAGAGTGGCGTTTTGAGAATCCGCCCCGCCAGGACACCTCGTTTTGAGTCCCTTTTCGCTTTCAGTCGACAGATACTGTACACTTATTAAAATAGTCATGTATCGTATAACCACATGAAAGAAATGAGTTGTTCCAGTCCCTACTTCTTATATATAATCTCTGCCGGCCTTCTGCATTTCGATCAACCTCCATCCCCTGGTCTCGGGGTTGTTAACGTCTTCAGGAGTGCGCGTAATGCCAATGACATAGGTAACGAGCTGAACGCGGTCTTCCATGCCGGCGGCGAGCTCGCTCGTCTTGGCATTGCGGTATACATGAACTTCTTGAGTTCGGCAGGTAATTATGAACACGGGAATCTCACCAGGCTCGAGCATACGAGCCTTTAGGATATCCACGTGCCTGATATCCAATATTCGTCCGTCCGACTTCATACCCGCTTGCAGGTATTGTTTAGTGAGGGCTTCGTAGACGGAATATTGGGCGGCTGAGAGCCATAGTTTGAGGGTTTCGGTATCGCCCTTGACATAAGCATCGAGGACTTCGGGCAAGATATAATCGCGCAGCTCTTGTTGAAACGGCTCAAGCTGGAAGTTAGGGTCCATCGCTCGGATCTTTTTGATCACCATAGCGGTCTCGTTCTCGGCGAAGAATCCAGCCACTCGGTCGGTGATGCTTCGTGCGGTAGAGATCAAGGGATTCTCTGATTCCTGGTAAACGTTTTTCATGCTGAATACACCCTGGACAAATTTGTTTTGGTCACGAAAGTCGCGCCACGCTTCTTTCCAAGCAGCGTCCTTGTGTAGGGTAACATTGGTTCCGGCGCTGGCGGGGGTTAATACAGACCAAGAAGGGAAGCGGACTATACGTACTTTGGATCTTCTACTATGTCTTCCATGTTCCCATGGATCGCAGCGGCTTTCTTCTGGCGTAGCTCGCGGGCTTTCTTCCGCTCTTCCTTCTCAACCCAACCACCGTACCTTGAACTGCTACCATCGTCGATGACATCTTTAACACTCTTGTAGGCCTCTGTATCACGGATTGGCTTAGTCGCCTTGTCAAGGGCTTCTCCGGTGATGTTGGCGCCCTTTCGGACACCTTTCATGACGTTGGTATCCCAGGTCCAAGCTGCACCCTTCCCAACAGCGTCAGCCGACGTCTTTAGGACTTTCCCAGCTGTAGATGAGACGGCGCCGGTCGTGGATTCGTAGGCCTGTCTGGCGCGTCGGACGGATTCGCTCTCGGTGAACTGGTGGGCTGAGTCGGAGAGCTGCTTTGTCGACTCGTTCCATTCTTTCGAAGCCTTGAATTCAGTCTGCATGGTCTCCATGAACACTTGCCACGGGGTCTTGTCGCCGTGAGGCGGAGGTGGCGGAACATCCTCCTTCTCCTCCTTCTTGCCCTCTCCCGATTCTTCGCCTTCTTGCTGCTTTTTCTGCTCTTCAGATTCCGACTTGGCTTCCGACTCGGCGCTGGAAGCGGTCTGTTCTGATTTTTGTTCAGATTCTGGCTTTTGCTGAGGCTCTGATTTTCTTTCGGGCTTTGGTGCCTTGTCGGATTGCGTGGGCGGTTCCTGGAACCATTGTGGCGATCTGCAGAATCCGCGCGACTGTATCGCGGCTACGGACTCTGGGAGGAAGGGGGATCGGAGGAGAGTGAGAGGAGCGGTAGAGACCCGGCAAGATGCGGAGAGGAGAAGGGTATCGGTCCGCGCGGTAGTGGGTGTGCTCGATATTAACCTCCTGTATGCTGGGGCTCTTCCGTATGGGTGGACAGCCAGCGAAGGCGTCCTGGCAATCGAAGCGGGAGTCGTGCTCCGAGCGACATGTCGTAGGGAACTCATGTTCATCCCAGCAATCTGTGAAGCCTGGCTGGCGGCGAGAAAAGGGCCGCGAAGAGAATTGTCGTGGCTAGGTACTAATGAGGACAAGAGGCAAAGTCCTCGCAGTGCTCACTCGGGCGAGACCGGCAAATAGAAAAAATGATCGGGGTGTGCAATCGACAAAGCACCGACGTAGATTACCGGTAGATCAGATTGGACGGCGCTAGAATTCAGAAGCTTCCAAGGCTTCTTGGCACAGATGGTGGGGGCTGACCCACTCTATATGCAACTATACAGCTATCTCATGCACCCTGTTAACCAATCCGAGGCCGGCTTGGCAAAACCTTGGAACCGACGGGCAATTGGCTAAAATTTCCAATGCGCAAACAGCATTGAATTGATGAGGTAGGGTGGGATCTCCTCGACTAAACCTGGGTCGACTTGGATCACAACGAGATCGTCTAGTGCGCCGGCGAACCAGCTGTGTGTGCCCACCAGCCGAAACGACCATTTTTCTACCTGTGCATAGACATCGATGCCTCGAAGATGACGCCGTCAACAACTCGCCTGCTGGCGAAGACGGCCTCCAAGCTTTCCTCCCTCTCGATCCGCCCTAGTCAACAACCCATAAGGGCTTTCTCCCAGACATGTCTCCGGCAGCAGGATGAACAGCCACCGGCCGCTAAGCCGTCGCTTCTCAGTAGGCTGCCTGTCAGTGCACAGCCGCGGCCTATGTCGCCCCTGCGAAACAGCATGGCCGACGTCAAGAGAATATTAGCAACCAACACCATTGGGCGGGCTGCGTTGGGGCTGCCCAGCACCGGTGGCGACTCGATCCTCGGTGATTCCGAGGGCTCGACGGAGGACTGGGGCCCGGAGAGCGAACCCTTCCACTTCCACATCTACGCACACAAGCACAACACCCACATAACCGTCACGAAGCCGAACCGGAACGCCATCGTCTCCATATCCGCCGGCAACCTCGGTTTCAAGAAGGCGAAGCGCGGCACCTACGATGCCGCCTACCAGCTGTGCGCCCATGTGCTCGACAAGCTGAACCAGGGCGGCTGGCACCGCAAGATCACCTCCCTCGAGGTTGTGCTCCGTGGCTTCGGCGCTGGCCGTGAGGCCGCTACCAAGGTGCTGCTGGGTAACGAGGGACGCCAGCTGCGACCGCACATCAAGAGGGTGTCGGATAGCACAAGGTTAAAGTTTGGTGGCACGAGGAGTCCCAAGCCCAGGAGATTGGGTTAGAGAGCGGCCGTTTAAGTCATGAAGCATTGAAGGGATGGATAGACAGCCAATACGATCTCAAGATCTGTATCATATGTTATGGTCGTCAAACATGTATAACTCCCTGTATAATTCAAGTCCAATCCAGTTGTGACATGCATTCCTAGTTACTAAAGTGAAAGGAGTGAGATCAATGCTACTATGCGCCCCCCTAAAATGAAGATGAGATCTGGTATCAATCACACAAATAGTGACCCCGCAACACCCATGCATCAAACCATTGCCCCTACCGCCGAAAACGCCATGATGTGGAGATAGAAATTGGCCAAATCACACCCGTGTATATGCTTAATCACCTCCCCGAAGTAGGGGCCCTCTCCGCAGCAGGCAAGCGTCGGCCACTGGAGTCCCGGAACGCGCTCTTCTGCTTCCCCTTCGACCTGCCGCTACGCCGGTAATCCGGCTCCGAGTCTGAGTCGTCGTCGTGGCTGTGCGACGAGGTCGCCAAGGTTCTCCGGCTTTCGGACCGTAGCATCCTCGAGCCTTCGTGGGCATCGATATCGCTATCATCACCTAGCAACTCACCATCGGCCGTCTCGAAGTCCGGAGGCTCGATCCAGTCACGGGGCACAACGCAAGGGAAGGCGACGCCGATGCTCGCGGCCCGGTTTAGCCAGCTCGGGCCAGGCCGCCCCGTCAGTTTCTGGCAGAGGTAGCTGGTGAAGTGGTTGCAGTTCCGGGTGAGGATGTTGTAGGCAGAGCCGTCGAATTCGGCCGAGGCTCGCTGGATGATGGTGTCGATCTCCACCTGCGTCGCGAACGTGAAGCCTTGCAGGATCTCGAGTCGAAACGTGCCACCAGGTGGTTCGTTCTTGGGCTGGGTCCAGTACACGCCCGTCACGCCTCGCCTGTCATGTCCCCCATATGCATATTCCTTGCCGTTGATTACCACGCCCGAATGGAGGAGGGAGGTGCCGACGGTCCATAGCAAGGAAGAGAGGCGACCGGGCTAAAAAAACAGAGCATCAGTTAGAATGCAGTCGGGCGCAGACATGGTTTACAAGGATGCGCGTGGTGCGAGGAACATACGGAAAGAAGATCGTAGACATTGATGATAATTTCGGTCCTAGTCAAGGATAAAGTTGATCTATGCGACTGTCTTGAGGTTCTACCAGCTGAGGACTTCTTGGATGACATGATAGCGATGTAAAATTATAGATTGGTCCGTTGTCGAACACGTAACCCAGTTCAGTAACTAAGACAGTATTTATTATGAGGGAGTTAAGAGAAGAGTAAGTACCGTACCCAGTCAAAGGATGCTATTATTAGGCAGCCTGACAGGGTTCGCATAAGGTAAGGATTGTTGGTGTTGACCTAGGTAGTTCAAAGTAGGTCATTGATATGAAGCCGATCACAAAGACGACTTAGTTGGTGGATTAGGTAGGTTACCTAAGGTAAGGTAGGCACTGTAGCTAGGCAGATACTAAGTGTGTGCTGCACACGTTATAGGTTATGTATCATTGGCTGCAACACCAGAATACATGTGTTCGACCTTCAACTTGATTTGCGAAACAGCAAACCGTATGGCGAGTAGGCCTTGGACTTGGCAGAGCGTAGCCACCAAAACGAACCAGTCAGCTCGCGAAAGTACAGGGGGTATCCCACGGGGCTGCCTGGCTGGGCAAGACCTCCCGAGTCGATGTTTCAGATGCTTCAGCGCCAGGGCCGCGAAGAACACCCATAATTGGTTTGGTATAGTGGGGTGTTTCTTGTTGCAGGGCATTGTTGGTGCACCCGACAAAACCCCAGGCGGGCTTGGCTCGAGGCTGAATGCGGGGCCGAGGTTGACACCTCGGAAAATAGAGCTCACCTGTAGCCAAATATGCTCATCTACTAGCACAAGGATATGCATTAAGTGGGGTATATCGGTAAAACTGTGCTCCCGACCCCGCCAGTCCCAAGCCGGTGGGGGCTGCGTGGACGAAGTGGGAAACTCAATTTCTGTGAACCCACTTTGCGCCTCAAGCTTTTTTTTCCTCTTCTTCTGCCCCTCCTGCAAAACGAGCTGTGTTCTTCACCTCCCATTCTTCTCCCTCTCCCTCACAAGGTCTCCCTTCGACCACAGTCCGAAGCGAAACACGCGGTCATTGACTTGGACAAACGCCCTCGTGTTTGTTCGACGAGACCTGGATTGAGGCTGGTCCACAGCCCAAATCCTTCACCACGTCTCCCTCTACCTTCACTGCTCGCCCCTTCGTTTCTCTCTCCCGCCTCTTTCACCCCATCGCAGCTAGCTCTGCATTTTCCTCCCTGCCCATCTCTACGCGCGTGCCTAGTTGCACCGCCGTCTACATCACCACCCGTACCTACGCCAAGCGCCGGTCCGCCCCCAAAATGCCTCCCAAGAAAGCTGCGGTCGAGGAGAAGGTCCTTCTGGGTCGTCCTGGCAACAATTTGAAGGCTGGCATCGTTGGTCTCGCCAACGTTGGCAAATCCACCCTGTTCCAGGCCATCACCAAGTGCAGTCTTGGTAATCCCGCCGTAAGCCTTCTGCTGCTCTACGCGTTTGCTTCGTCTCTGACATGGGCACGAGTAGAACTTCCCTTACGCCACCATTGATCCTGAGGAATCTCGTGTCATCGTGCCTGATGAGCGCTATGACTGGCTGTGCTCAAAGTACAACCCCAAGTCCCGAGTGCCGGCTCACTTGACTGTCTACGATATTGCAGGTCTTACCAGAGGAGCTTCCACTGGTGCTGGTCTCGGTAACGCTTTCTTGTCGCACATTCGCGCCGTCGATGCCATCTTCCAGGTCGTTCGGTGCTTTGATGATGCTGAAATCATTCACGTCGAAGGTGACGTCAACCCCGTCAGGGATCTAGACATTATTGCCGAAGAGCTACGGACAAAAGATATCGAGTTTGCCGAGAAGGCGATAGAGAACCAGAAGAAAAAGACACGTGTCGGTGGTCAAAGTCTAGAGGTGAAGAAGGCTAAAGAAGAAGAGGCCATTATGGAGAAGGTCCTTGCTTGGTTGAACGACGGCAAGGATGTTCGAAAGGGCAACTGGTCTCCCAAGGAGGTAAGGCTGCCACTTTCTCTACTGTTACATCACCATTCCACCTTTTATGATGACAAAGGGCCATAGCGCCTGATCTAATCCCAGCTCTTCGAGTGCCTCAATTATACAACGCAGAGTGCGCACTGAGATAAAAAACATACTCTGATTTTTATTTACAACATCTCACATATGGAATACCATTGTATCGTGAATATGTGCTGACTCATGTGAACAGGTTGAAGTTATCAACACCTTGTTTTTGCTCTCCGCAAAGCCGGTTGTCTACCTTGTTAATCTTTCAGAGAAGGATTATACAAGAAAGAAGAATAAACATCTCGCCAAAATCGCAGAGTGGATGAAGGAACATGCTGCTGGCGATCCTATTCTTCCCATCTCCGTCTGCTTCGAAGAACGCCTAACACGTTTTGAAACGGACGCAGAAGCTGAAGAGGAATGCAAAAACTGTGGCATTGAGTCCGCGCTGCCCAAAATCGTTACTACTATGCGGAAAGCATTGCACCTGCGTAGTTTCTTCACTGTGGGTACCGATGAGGTCCGACAATGGACCATTAGAGAGGGCACCAAGGCTCCTCAAGCTGCTGGTGTTATTCACACGGACTTCGAGAAGACATTCATCCAGGCCATTGTGTACAACTACAGTATACTAAAGGAGCTTGGCGATGAATCTGAAGTTAAAGCTAAGGGTAAGGTCATGACAAAAGGCAAAGACTATGTTGTCGATGATGGTGACATACTACTGATTAAGGCTGGTGCTGCCAAGGGCTAAGGTCACAGCCGCCCAGCTCGGACTTCTGAGATACGATGCTTTCGTCCTAGTGCTACGATAGAAACCCAATCAAAGAATTCTGAAATGGTTATATTTTGATTTTATCTAATTGTCTATGCCGACGATATCGTAGTGCATCTAGTGAGCTAAACGTTAATGCGGTTTATGATGGCAAGATTGTCCCAACGCTGACTGCTCTATTCCTCAATTGCGGACTAATGAAACATAACTGGAATGGCTCTGCACAGAGACAAAGCGTAGTACCATTCCACAAAATGTTGAAAGCAGGTTTCTGCAATGCCGGTTGTCTCAGGTAAAGAGACTTAAAATCAAAAGACAAAGCCAAACTCCGGAACCAGCCAGCAGTAACGTCAAAGACTATATCAGCTAGCACGACTTCCGCCATGATAGGAATTCCGACATCTCACGTTCGATGTCGTCCGTCAGCTTGCAACGTGCTGTAAGATGGGCACCCATACGCGAATAACATATTTCCGTTGACTAAGTTAGTCCTTCTAAACTTTGCAGAGCAGCCAATCAATTATGGCGCCCACAAAAAGAGCCGCCCGAAGCCAAAAGACCAAGAGCGCCACAAAGCGGCCACGTCTGAGCATCGATGTCTCCAAGAAGGAAAGGGTGGAAAGGTCACCGAAGATCTCGCACGGGGTCAGGACGAGGAGCAGCGGTCCGCCAGTCGTGGATGTCTACTCGCCAAACATCAGCACAAGCGAGTTCAGCGAACCTGCCGAGGACGAGGATGACGAGAATGAGGACGAGGACGAGGACGAGGACGCGGACGAGGGGAAACCTGCAGAGAAGCACCGCTTGTCACTGCTCGACGATGACTCGGAGGACGATAATACTGGCAAGAGGAAGGCCGCTGCACCGCCTAAGCCCACCACGGCCACTACCGGTGCCAGGTCGACGAGACAGATACGCGCGGCCAGACGGCTTGCTGAGAGAGCTCATGAGAAGGATCTTACGGACGATGAAGAGGACAAAGAAGTTGTGAAGACCACAGTAACGGATGATAGACCACCTAAGTCGGCATCCAGCGACGGCAATTCATCCCGCGAGATCCGCGCCCGTCGGCGGCTTGCTGAGAAAGCACATGAGCTTGAGGTGGATCTTACAGACGATGAGGAGGAACAGGTTGTAAACGCTAAGGTGAATAAGCGAGACACTTCTAAGCAGATAAAGCCAGATTCGAACCCGCATAGCAAAGGGTCACCAAACTCTGGCGGCAAGAATCAGAGCCGTCTCAAGGATAAGATCCCGGTCAGGGAGAGGGCAAAGTTGGATTCGAATACGGTTGATAAAGATGGTGGTGTCGAGAAATGCTACCCTAAGGGGCCCCCACCGCTAAGTGGTTCACTATCGCCGCGGTTGTCGACGGCCGGCATAAAAGGCTATCGTGTTCAGGTGGAAAAGGCTCCCGTCGAGGGAGGCTACGGTAAGGGACCAAAATTGCCGCACGAGGGACCGTGGGCGAATGAGGGAGGTTTCCCTACGGGCCCAATGGCCGTAGAATCGGACTCGAGCGCGGATGCCGACGGCGAAACTGATGTGGAGGCGTCGGTACCAAATGCACAGGTAGAAAGCCAAGACATCTCCGAGGGTGAATCGCCAGAGCCTAGCGCGAGTGCTGAAAGCGAGGCCACCAAGAAGCCCGTTCAACTCGAGGACATTGATTTCACCACTGGCGCCGCCGCCCGGTACATCGAGTTCATGAAGCAGCGGGGACTCCCGGCTTCGGAGCTCTTCGGTTCTACCCTGTCATCTTCATCATCCTCGTCATCCTCGGACTCCGAGTCGTCCTCCGAGTCAGGGCACAGCGTCGACGATGATGGCAATAACGATGATGGCGATAACGACGACGGTGATAACGGCGACGGTGATAACGGCGACGGTGATAACGGCGACGGTGATAATGGCGACGGTGATAACGGCGACGGTGATAATGATGATGGTGATAACTATGAGGGAGGCAATGACGATGATGAGGACGGAGGGTGGTCGCTGCAGAGGAGTTGGCAAGAGGATGCTGATCGAGCCTTTATGAACGAAGATCAATGGGGCCGGGGAGACGACAAATCTAAAAACGGCTCGAATGATAGCACGAGTGGCCAGAACGTCACCGCCAAGTATGCCCTCGCCACGGTCGATATCGGCGACGACTACAACCACGGCGAAAATTCTAATCTGAACAGCCCCAACGACTCCTACCTCGTCTTCCCGCGCGACAAGACCATCGATGGTATTTTGAGCGGCCAATTACGGGCGATCGGGCAGACCCTGAACTTCATCGTGCGGGCCCAGGCGAGCGGGATCGAGGTCGGAGACTTCGACTCCCTCGCGGCCGTAAAACCAGAGCAGTGGGCCGAGCTCGTCGAAGGACCCGACTACGCCGCCGACGTCGTGGTCAAGAGCCTTCTAGACCTGTCCATGTGGGATATATGCATCCTCTCCGAGCACTCCAAGACACTCCGGAAAGAGATGGAGGAGTTAGGAGTTGTTATTTGATCAGATGGGAAATTGGGGGCCGAACTGTGGCTTAGTTGAGGAGAGGGAGAGGGAGAACTGGGCGAGAGGAAAGCTCGGCTGATTTGGCATTGGAAGAGGCTTTTTGTGACCTAGAAGTTGTAATTATCAAAAGCGGGAAGAATTACCGGTGCGCTATGTATTGCGTGGAAGATCATGCATCCAATCTATGAAGTATTCCTCCTACCTCGTGATCGACTGCGCGGAATCTTATGAGGGATACAGTCGTTAAACTAAGGGATTATTTTAGGATCATGGTGTGTGAAAGGCTGGGCTCTAGCTGTTTCAACTGTGCTGCACCAGGCCAAAGGTGACAAAGAGAGGATATTAGAGTAGAATGTACAAGCGAAGAAGACAACAACCGTTCCAGTCCGCTTGGTATTGACTCAGAAAGGTGCTAGTGCGTATAATGTTGCTAGACTTGTGGTCTACTAGAATGGTGACAACAAAGTCAGCACGCATGACACTCTTACTCGAGTTTTTGCTTCCTGGTACGGTGGCTCGATAGTACCCTTATTACAATAATAGTATTAATTTACTTCATAGCTGCATTTGCAATATCTAATCTAAATCCAGGCTCCGAGAGGGATATTGGTGCACCCTATCATAGCTCCAGGGGGAACCGATTCCGTAAAGCTTCACCGTATCGATAGAACAGCCATGGCACAGGAGTGAAAGCCAGCGTTATGAACCCCAACACGCTGTTCCCCCATCCTAATCCCAAGTTCGCATACAACGAAGGTGCAGCAAGAACGAGAAAAGCACCAAAGGGGGACCGGACGATTAGGTTGGCCGCGAGGGCGGAAGCAGCGGCTTCTGGTCCAAAAGCATCAACAAGATATGTCTGTGCTGGAATCACCACAAATAGGGAGCCGAGACCGATGATGAATGTGCCAATGAGGGGGACAATCCAATGCACATGTTTCTCTGCAGTCCAACCATACAGAAAACAACCCAGCGGTGTGATTGGTGCAAACCACTTCATAAGAATTAATCGTTGTTCGGGGTTGGCAACAATACCATCACGTTTCTGGCCCAGCAACTTGTCGCTAAGGGTACCAAAAAGCACCAGCCCGGAAATGAGACCTATACCGAGTCCGAGGTAGGTGAGTCCAGCAGTACCCTACGAGAATCCAAATATGTTAGTCAAGCTCTTTCAGTCTCGGACCGTAGAACTTGCTAAACCATAGAAACGAGGAAACTGGGAAACAGGAGCGGAGGGTCGTTACACACCGAACTAAATCCATAAGTGCCTTCGAAAACAAGGGGGAATGTTGTGAAAAGCAGAAATATAAGACCGAATACGGTCCCATTATATAGGGAGAGGAGAAGGATAATGGGAGAAAATATTAACATCTTCGCGGGGCGAACGATGCTCGTACGGAAGATTTTGGATGGTGCTGCATGAATAGTAGCAGGACTCTGATTTCCGGTTTCTTTGACCCGCCGTTGGGCTTTTCGCCTCAACAACACGGTCGCGTTCGTTTCTCGCATGAAAATAGCAGTTGCTATAGCGAGCAGACTTGACTATTAACTAATAGTTAGTTCAGGATACCGTAAGAGATATGGGTTTAGTAATAAAGATCAATACCAAAATAAGAATGATCCGAAACGTCCATCGCCATCCGATATCCTGCGTAACGAAGCCCCCAATGATAGGCCCGATAACCTGTAAACTTAATCAGCCAACCTTCAGTATTTCTGCAAGTCGGTTATACAAACCGGTCCCAGTAGTGGTCCAATTCCAAACAGCGCAATGGCCTTGCCGCGTTCTTCTTGGGGCGTTATATCCGCTATAGTACCGCCTCCAATACTCATGGGCCCCGAGGCCGCTATACCACATAAGATACGAAAGACGAGGAACATGGCAACATTGGTGCTAAAGGCGCATCCGATAGTGAACCCGGTATAGAAGATATTGCAAACATGGTAGATGACTAGGCGGCCATACAATTCCGACAATGGGGCGAGAAATATAGGTCCCACGGCAAAGCCCAAGACGTAAATGCTAACAGTGAAAGCCTCGATGGTCGGGTCGGTAATGCGGAATTCAGTAGCAAGCTGCTCGGCGCCCGGAGCGAACATGGTAGCCGCAAGGTTGCTTCAAAATCGACGAATTCGGTTAGTTACGGCCATCGTGCTCGTCAAAACTGGCAGGAAAACTTACGCATTGAGGCTGAAGAGACTCACGATAATTACGTGAACAATCTTCTTGGATTGTGGCCAGTTGTAAGGGTTTTCGGGGTCCTTGGGGCCATTCCAATCCACGGCTTTGGTGCCCTGGCTGACTGCCACAGCGGAATTTTCGTGTGGACCTAAATCCGTGCATTCGCTCGCTGTGCTTGTCCCGGTAGTTGCATCCAGGCTTAAAGGAGTTGTCTGGTTTAGGGTCATGGTGTAGCGAATGGCAAACTTTGGTGACGGAGTTACGATGGGATTGCAATATAATTTAGTAGCTAGCGATGCGAATGCAGCTAATATAGACAATTCGGTAGGTCGTCTCACGCTGGGGATAGTCTGTAGTCGCAGTGCCCTCCTGTAATTATTTCAGTAGATAATCTGAAGTATCGGGGTACCTTCAACACTAGTTGATAAGTGGATGGCTCTCAGAGGATGGTTTTCTCCGGATAATTGCGCTTATATATAATGCTTCTGTTGTTAGGTGACCAGCACATAATGCCATAGCGCATGATGAAAAATATAAATAGTGAGCCTCCATTGGCATGGAGCTGACCTACTACTCTCCTTGATGGGAAATTAGAGGGTGGTTGAGTGCAGGGTAACGGGCGGCCTAATTTACAGCTTGAGGACGGAATCGCGTTGCCATGGGCCAACGGAGCATCGGAGCGGAGGATGTAGTCATGGATTAACGGAGCATCGGAATGGGGCATCGGAGGGATTCCAGCGCCAAGCGCATCCTTAGGCGGCGGTCTACTAGGGTAATTCCCACTTAGTAAATACCTCGAAAGAAATTGAACCCAACAATGTCACAACAATAGATACACGTTTTCTGGCTGTCCTCATTCCTGGCTAAACAAAATTTACAAGACTCCCGTCACATCATCGGCCAGACCTAGTATTGTTCAATACTGCAACGTCCGCTGCTTGGATCATGTCCGATCAAGACGGGCTCGCGCCCGCTTACACAGGGGCAGGGAACACGGCGAAGGGGCGGGCACGTTTACCATCCAGTCGGCGGCGAGATAAACCACAGCTATCCTGCAACCTTTGTAGGAGAAGAAAGTAAGTGAGGAATTGCTTTAGTATTTTTTTGAAAGAGAAATTGAATGGACCATAAAGATCCACTAATACAATACAGGCTCAAATGCAACAGAGAGCAACCATGCAGCTCGTGTGAAAGGCGCTGCTTAGGTCTATCCTGTACTTATCAATCAAGCACTGAGCTTTCGTTTGGCGTGGAGAAGAGCCAAACATCCAAGCATCCCGGCCGTTCCCAGGATCGGATTCAGCAACTTGAGGATCTAGTGATTAAATTGATGCACACAACTTCCACAGCTACTTCTGCCCTTCAACTACAACCCGCTGCGAGTGTATCGCATCCCTATGCGGCCTCAGAAGACACACAGGCTACCGCTATTGAGGGTGAAGAGATTCCCGATAATGTCTCTTCCTCAGATTATGGCGCCATCAAGCTAAATAACAAGGAAGGGACCTATGTGAGTAGCGAACACTGGGCTGCTATTCTTGACGGTATTTCGGAGCTCAAGGAGTATTTCGAAAAGGAGGAAATGGAACAACATGCTCACCTCATTTCCGACACTCTTTCCATTGATCTACCGGGTCCACAGTTGCTTTTTGGATGCTGTAGGCCCCCAGATATGGAGGAAATCTTAGCTTCGGTTCCGCCCAAGTCAACCGTAGATCGACTAGTTTCCCAGTATTTCAACTTGTTCGATATGTACCCAGGTCAGTATAGTGTATATACATTGCAAAGGTATTAGTAGCTAATTTGTCCTTGTAGCGATTCTACATAGCGCCCAGTTCCTCGAGGAGGTAGCGATAACTACCCCTTTATATTGAAATCTCGGATCGCTAATTTGATATTTTAGTATAAGCAGTTTTGGGAGGACCCTTCTGCTACTCCCTGCATGTGGCTTGGTCTTTTATTTTCTATCATGTGTATTGCAGTCCATTTTCAGAAGCTTGGTTCTGATCCTGGCGCCGCAGTAGGCCAGTCAACTTCAACTGGCTTCGACCCAGACGCGATGATGAAAGCTTTTCGGCAGAGAACTGTCCAATGCTTAGTTATGGGCAAGTATACAAGGGGTGGCCCCTATGTGCTTGAAACCCTGATGCTCTACTTCACCACCGAGCATTTTCTTCGCAAGGATGCGGAAATAGGTGTTTGGATTGTATTGAGCATCATTGTTCAGGTGGCCATGCATATGGGCTACCACAGAGATGCAAGACACTTCAAGGGGATATCGCCATTCGCAAGCGAGATGCGAAGACGCGTTTGGGCAACTATTGTTCAGCTTGATCTTGGGATTTCAGCACAGATGGGTCTCCCTAGACTGATAAAGAAATCTCAGGGCGATACGGAAGAGCCGCGGAACTTACGAGACAGCGACTTCAATAAATTCACACAAGTGATACCCCATTCAAGGCCAGAAAGCGAGTTAACACCGATGCTTTTTCTCCTTGCGAGAGGTCGAATGTTAGTTGCCTTTGGCCACGTCTGGGATTTAGCATCCGAAATTAGGACTCACACTTACGCAGAGGTAATGGAGATAGATACCAAGCTTGAGAAAGCCCACGAGTCTATCCCAACCTCCTTAGAGTGGCGGTCGATCGAAGATTGTATCACTGATACACCACAGACAATCATTCAGAAAATATCGCTCAAAGGGATCTACTGGAGAGCTAAAATCGTGTTGCATCGAAAGTATCTTGGCCTCGCAAAGACGCAACCCCAGTACGCTTACTCCCGTGAAGCTTCCTTAGATGCGGCATTCAAGCTCCTAGATTATCAGCACATGCTAGATGAAGAGTAAGAATTTCTAAGTCCTTCACTCTTATGTCCCACAAAATTGTCGCTCCTATTTTTCGTCAACTTTCATTAGCGCCCAGAAGCTCCTATAAACGAGGCAAACTTTTCTTAAACAGCAGCTTTTAACCACCAGTTCCTATAGGACTCAGCCATTTTGCCAACTCTACCAGGCTCGGTGGAAGGTTTCTTCCATCATCAATCACGACTTCCTGCTCGCAGTCAGCCTACTCTGTTCCTATCTCCAACAAATATGCAACCCTAGCCACCCTTTCAAGGAAGGCCCAGAGACCAGAAAAATCATAGACTATCTTTCGAGATCACGTGAGATCTGGATAAGGTCGAGCAGTACGTCAAAAGAGGCACAAAAAGCTGCGCAAGCCTTGAGTGTTGTTTTACAGAACCGCATGGCAGATGGTTCAAAGGCGACCATAGAAAGAAATGCCTCCTACGAAGTATCGTCCCTAGCAGTCTACAGTGACCCATCTGCCTACAACAAAGGTGAAAATATCACTTTAATATGCTGCACAGTTGTTTTGGATATCTCAGGGACGTCGGTTATTTCCGAGATTGCTAGGCTAATATGTGTATTCTAGGTTACGTGACTGAAGCTGACTTATTTACACCCTTTTTCGACATCTCGTCCATTGAG
Organism: Xylaria telfairii; assembly: GCA_022495065.1. NCBI lineage: Eukaryota > Fungi > Ascomycota > Sordariomycetes > Xylariales > Xylariaceae > Xylaria > Xylaria telfairii. The sequence goes on along the minus strand of MU384100.1, from coordinate 2,693 downwards.
AACTGGGATTCCCCATCCGGAGGGGCCACTGATAGTCAACATACTCATGTGACAAATGGTAAGTGATGTGATGACCAAGCCACTTTCTTGAGTTGACGGAAGTACTAGTGATCAACTCTATGGGCTCGAACCGATGGCCATGGTATCCGCAGTAGACCAAATCAACTCTGGAGGTGCCGGATCTCCCTTAAGAGCAGTGCGTATTTGTAGCGGTTGAATGAAAATTCAGTGGAAGCATTTAGATTTCCTTCTTTTCTGTAGTTTGTTAGCTGGTGTGTCCACTTACTGAGTTGCTGCATATAGCTGCAGCTATCCGTCGAAATATAGTAGCAGGTGAGACATTTTGAGGTCATTTTCGGCCGCCACCATTTTCGTAAATTAAATCGTCCAGGTCGTGTTTATATACCACGCGGGGTGAATACGAAAACACTTTCAACAATTGCGGAGAGGATACGGTACCCCCTTGACTAAAGGCACCCTTGGTACGGAACACACCATCACAATTAATACCTTAAGCATTTCCATGCAGTGTACATAGTAAATACTTTCATGTGTGTCATGTAGTTGGTACAGCATAAAGGTCTCTCCGTATTAAGCTGGTTTCCAGGACGCCCGCGATTGTTTATCTACCTGTTCACCTGGTCCAACCGCCCTGCTGTAGAGTGTAGTGAGCTAACCCACAAAGCTTCTCCTAGAGGTCTATTTTTACTAACAATAACTGAAGTAGGGGTAGTTGAATATAAATTATACCTATTTTTACCCCCTTCAATTTCGTATCTCGCCTAATCACTTCGGTACTTTTGACATCGGCGCCGTTCATTTGCACCATCTACACACAAAGGGTACATAATAATAGTTTAGACTGGCATTCTCGAACATCTTGCTTGACACATGATAATTCAGCAGCTAGCCTGTCCCAGAATAGCGCTCGGCATTCGTTTTCCGAAGGTCCCATTCTTCCCGCATTATGTGCTCCTACTATACGGTAATCCAATAGCCTTCAACGCAGTTGTAAATGAAGCAGTTGCAGGGGTCAGATTGGGGGATGCAAAAATTCCATAAATTCTACGGACTTTATAATTATGTAAATATCCAGCCCGGAATATCTATCTTGAAAAGCTTTATCCCTTCGCGTCCGTGGCTGTCTCCATCGACATCAAACGTCCGGCATGGACGCCGCCTGTGATAAGAACTATAGCTCGCTAGAGTCAGCAATTACTCTTTTAGGGAAGATTGGCACAGGTTTTAGGGGTTCCGCAAGCTCCCGAGACACATCCATTGCTTTAACGGGAAATTTTTGACTCCATGAGCGGCCAGAACGGGAAGAAAATGACTCCAGGGGTTACTTACGGTCGTCGCCTGTATGGTATGCGCTGGCGTTCGAGAGTAAGTAGACTACAGGGACTTTGAGGTCCGTACGGTCTCCCATCCGTCGCATGGGGGGCTCGGTGTTCATAATTTCCCTAAGCCAAGGCGAACGACTGCATAGGCCAAGGGCCATATCGGTCACCATATATCTAAGGTGAGGTTAGAAACTTGGCGCAGACTTGTACTGGGATTTTGACTAACCCTGGGGAGATGCTATTCACACGGATACCTTTCGCCGCCAGCTCAACGCCAAGAGCTCTAGCTAACGATACTACAGCGCCTTTACTGGCACAGTAGTCACTGATGCGTTGGCCCTTGCTAGCGACACCAGCAGCCATCGAGGCGATCATGACGATGGAACCTCCGCGGGGGTTGAAGTCTGTGGGCTCTTGTCGATCCATCTGGGCTGCTGCCAGCTGTGCAGCATAGTATGTGCCTAATACATTGATGTTCATGCAGCGAGCAACTGATATTGGATCGCGTTCGAGAAAAGGTTGGTCCAGACAGATTCCTGCTGCCGTGATGCTGGGAGTGAAAATGAGTACTCGCAATTACTAGTGGCCGATGGATAGTTAGTGGTAAAATAACTTACAGTCCATCTATTCGGCCAAAATCCTTAGCTAGTTGCTCAAACGTTGCCTTGAGGGCATCGTATTGAGTGACGTCAACCCTGGGCCAATGGTTCATATCAGTATAATTAGGGATGGCCACAATTCTTGCAATCTGCTTTCACTCACTTGTAGAACTCAAGCTTCACTTGCAACTCTTTCTGAAACTTGTAGAAATGTTCGTGAGGGGCATCAGCAATGTCAAGCACAGCAACATTACCACCACTTTCGGCGACGGCGAGGGCAAACGCCAAGCCTAAACCCCGCGCGCCGCCAGTGATGACCACTGTGCGACCCTTGAGGGACAGAAGGTCTTGTACCGAGTGATTCAAGTATCGGTTAGAGTCTGGTTCTTGCGCCATCTTTCCGTTGCCCATGTAACGAAGGGTAATGAATCCTGGTATTGCAATAATCTTCAGGTTTGATGCCTTTCTTCAGTCAGGGAGGCGTATTACCGCCCTTTTATACCTATGTAGCCTCGCTGCTGGCTGCCGACCTCGCAGGCTCTGGGCTCAAATGATCGGGTAATCCACAGGCTAGTTGATCAGCGGCTTGCCACTCATGTGATTATATACATGATATGCGGGGGAATCGGGTCGGATAGAGCCCTCTATTATATCCGTAAGGTAACCGGCCCCCTCACGGCCCGCACCGCTGCGGCCACCCCAATTCCCATACAAACCAGCCAAACTTCAACACCACATAAAACGTCCAAAA
>MU384099.1:0-38906 GCA_022495065.1 Xylaria telfairii | reverse complement strand
TTTATTGGCTTGTTTAATTAAGGTTTTATAAGTTAGATTTACGATTATGGGGGTGGCCCGTAGCCCCAGGGCCCGTGACCCCCCTGGTTAGCTTAGTATTGATATAGTACTCTCATGAACTTCGTGTATAGGAAATGCCAAGATGTAGTGTTGTCCAAAGATCCCAAAATACCTTCATAAGGCATTAGGCTACATCTAGATACAGTGACGGCTGCGGTCATCCATCCCCAGTAGCTGAGTAGCGCAGTCAGGTGTAGACTAAAATCTACACTCAACCAATCGGACAATCGAGTGCCAAAAAGGGGCACGGGATGCCCATATAATGTCATTCTTTCCCAATAGCCTTCCGACATATATTTTCGGGAATCTATAACCAGCCCCTTCAACCACCCCTCCTAAGGCAATGAGTTGCCCCAATGATTAACTTAATCCTGCGCACTCGATAGTGCTATCATGATATATGTCTCACACTTGTGCATGTAGTCCTTCCAATATTACCATCGCCCAGTTTTCTGACGATAGCAGGGCTCATCGGGTTCCGTCGGGTCCGCGCCACATTTAATAGCACCCAGCTCGTTTTGGTCACATCGCGCTCGCGGTTCCTTCAGTTTATGTAGTTGTTACTTCCAGGCGTTGGCCGATCTGGCGGTCGCCATAGTTAAGGACCACGTTTGAAGGACTGTCTCCGTTGCAGGCTGCTGAAGAGTATTACACTTCGTGCGAGATTGAATGCTTGGCCACATGGGTTATCTGGAAGGACTCCGAGGATCTCCTTTTTTCTGCATAAGTTTTGTAGCGAAGTTATAATACTGAGTTTCTATACGATAGTAATCCTTAGATTAGGTATGGGAGGATTTATAAGCAGCTATAAGCTTTTTACCTTTCGAGTAACTTTGCAGACTTGCTTGTTTTTACCAGTAGTTTTTTTGTTTTTGGCCCTTTTCATGTATTTTGAAATCGATGCCAATTTTAGTTCACTCATTGTACTAGTTCTTGACGTGAGAATTACCTGCTAATCTCAAGTAGTTACATCTAATCTGTTAGAAGCTGTTCTATTTTTAAAGGGTGAGCTGTAGGGAAAGCTTTCCTCCTTGATTGAATTTAAACGGTAACCATCCATTCTGAATAAGGCAGAGAAGGTGAAGTAGAACTTATTGTAACATAACGGTCTATCTTCCTAGGCTGCAACGATCGACATCGCCAATATTCAAGTAGTTGGTTGCTTAGCATTTATAAATTTACTAGCGCCTCTTTCGGTACCCCGTCTCTCCCGAAGAAAATCTTCTGTCCTGTGCCAAGTGCCGTCTGGAGGGCAGTTGCGACCCTCAGCGATGTGATGGATGATCTGAGTGGCACCGGTACCTGCTTATCGTCCATGATAGCGTCAACCCACTCGACGACCTCCTGCAAATACGCTGGCTCGTAGCGCACTACGATTGTAAGAGTCAGCCTTTACTTAAGTTTAACAAAGCGTCATTGATTTGGAGCCTAAACCATTATCCTTCGCGGTAGAGACGGGAATCCCCCGAGCTGGGATAGGAGGAGTAGGGCCCCTGAATTGTCACTTACAAAACGGGTCACCGATGATACCAGCTTTGATATGCTTGTCTTTGTCCATGATCTCAACAGCGCCCCGTCTAGGTTGCAAGTTCACCGAGATCTTCCCCTCGGTCCCAAAAATCTCGGTCTGATTGTCGAAGCCGTAGGTCGTGATTCTGGAGTTATAGTAGTAGGCAATCTTGCCGTCCCAAAACTCGCAAACTCCTATAGCATTGTCTGCATCTCCGACTTCTGCCAGGTCTGTGTGCACAGCGGATACACCTACGGCCGAAACCGACTTAGGCTGCGAGTCGTCGCCCAAAAACTTGAGCGACAGGTCGATGTCATGAATAATCGAGTCGACGAAGATGCCACCTGATCCTTTCAGGTAGTTCGTATACCACGGGGATCGGATGGCTTCCTCACAGCTTTGCGATCTAACAATGAGTGGTTTACCGATTGCCCCCTTCTCAATCGCCGCAGATGCTTCTTTATAATCCGCATCGAATCGCCGTACAAACGCTACCATGACCTTTGTTTTGGGATTGGCTTCTGATCGCTCTACGAGCTCGATTGCCTATGTATATAAATGCTATTTGTTTAATATTGTGTAACATGATCATAGTAATCTTTGGCTTACGTACTTCGTCAACGGTAGCGCAAACAGGCTTCTCAACTAATACGTGAATGCCTCTGTTGATAGCGGCATGCGCTTGAGGTGAATGCAACTTTGTTGGGGACGCGATCAGGATTGCATCAAGCCCGGGAGTCCCGATCAACTCCTCAAATGTCTTGACGACCTGAACTCCGTACGGGGCAAGCTCCTCGGCGCCCCATTTCAGGTCCTCTTCCGCGGGCGAGCAAGCAACAAGAAGGCGGGCTCGATGAACCTTGTGAAGGAGGTTCTTCGCGTGCTCCCTGCCGATGCGCCCAATGCCGACAACGCCGACATTGAGCTTCTTCGGAAGGGCTGGGTTTTCGATCGTGGCCATTTCTCTGGGTATTCCAAGACAATAATAAGAGTTGGATTCAGCAACTGGCACATAGGTACTCATGAGTTGATATGGCAGCATGATACGACTTAGCGTCGTACTTATACAGCCCAGAACTCCGCTAACCAATACCCCACCTTCGAGCGAATAGTCGCGGAACTTTTTTCCTCTCTTGTAAATTTCCTTTCTTCAACAAATCGGGCAGGCGGCGCCGTCATCACGATTTGGACTCCAGTCGCACCAAGTCGTGCGAAACACTCCCACTCCAGCGTTACAAGTCATCTGCATATATTTGTTCCCGCATGCCAACTAGGTCCTTGTGACTAAACCGTGCAAGTCGTCGTCAGTCAAAGCCCCATTGCCATTCACTCTAACTTCTAGAGTGACAAGCGATGGCGGAAATTCCCACTGTCCGGTGGGCAATCATTGGTAAGCCCTTACCGAAGTTACTCTGTTCCAAGACGAATGCGCTAACACGTCTCGCAAACAGCCACCGGTTTAATCTCGTTCTGGTTCGTCGAAGACCTTGTTCTCTCGCGACTTGATGCGCCGGTGAAGCATGTCATTCAGGCGATAGGATCCTCTTCAAAGGCCAAGGGAGAGGCGTTTGCCGCGAAACATTGCCCGAATAGCAAGCCCACAATTTACGACTCATATGAAGCTGCGTGCCAGGACCCGGAGGTTGATATTGTCTACATTGGAACTCCTCATTCCTTTCACAAGCAGAACTGCCTCGACGCCATCGCTCACGGGAAGCATGTTCTTTGCGAGAAAGCGTTCTGCCTCAATGCGCGCGAAGCCCGCGAGGTGTTTGCAGCGGCGAAGGAGAAGGGTGTCTACGTTGCTGAGGCAATGTGGCTGCGGCATCGCCCCCTGTTCAAGACTTTGATGAAACTATTATACGAAGAGAAGGTTATTGGCGATGTGTTTCGCATGTGGTCAGACTTCGGCCGCGAGTTTGATGTGCCAAACCTGCCGGCAACATCGCGGTATCGAGACACAGCGCTCGGGGCGGGGACACTGCTGGATCTTGGTATTTACTCGCTGACGTGGGGTCTCACGACGCTCGACCCCACGATCCCGAGGAACTCCGAGATGCCCAAGGTCCTCGCAGCGCAGACGTTCGAAGTCGGGGTTGAGGTTTCCACCAGCATCATTCTGCACTACGGCTCATCCGGCCGGCAAGGCGTCATCACGTCGACGACCAAAGTCCACGGCAATCCGGACATGGTGGCGCGCATCGAGGGAACCGAGGGGACGGTCGAGGTGTGGGGGGTCACGACCTCGGACCCCAAATACTTCGTCGTGTACCCCAAGTTCGTGAGTGACTCGGGGGAAAGCAATGAGCGGGCCGAGGGCAAGCGCTACGACTTCACGACGCCGGGAAGAGGCTATACCTACGAGGCAGACGCAACGGCGCTTGACGTGCTGGCGGGCCAGAAGGAGAGCGATGTCATGCCGTGGTCTGAGACGCTGCGGGTCATGGAGATCATGGATGAGGTTCGTCGGCAGGGTGGAACTATCTACACAGTTGATTGAGGCCGATGAGATATGGATTACCTGGTCAATCTTATAACTTACTATCAATCCAATCTTCGTAATGAACTCTTAATTTCCATCATGTTTTCGGCTCTCCTCCGCCGGCTTCCCCCACTTCTACCCCCCACTCATCCGTGTCTACTCCGTACTTACCCCTCCCCTCCCCCGCACTAAAACGCGGGGCTGTTTCTTGCGTGTCCATATCGGGTTCGAACCAGCCAGAATTCTATCTATCTGCATACCTACTTACGTTATTCCTGCGCGTCTTGCATACTAATATCAATCCGGTCCATTTAGGAAGCTCGACGAAATTTGCCTTTTTGGGACATAAGCAATTCACACAGTTACTCCAATTGCCAACACGCTCTCGTCGTAATCTTGTCCCATACTTTTTTTATTTGTTGTTTATATCTGTCAGGATCTCAGGTAGGAGGAGTATACACTAACTTCTATTGTTGCGCGTAGGTCTAACCCAATCCTACGTGACATCTATCCATATACTGAAGTAATGCAGTGTGTCGGGGTTTAACTCAACAAGACCCCTACTTGGATATATACCTAGTTCCGTATTTGAGGGGGTTAGAAGGAAATCAACCCGCCCCAGCCTGATTCAACATATACGCGCCTTTTCTTGAGCGCCAACGTGATGGTCATGATGAACGTGACAGTATCAAACAAGAACCACCGTTTCCCATCTTGGACTACAATCTTTCCACTTGCACATTGTTACAGTTCCGACACCGGCCCGTCTAGCCACAAACGGTTTGCAGGGCAGCCTCTCCACCATGATAACGTTTAGTTGCCATATATCAGAATATCTTTCCTCCCACGCAGACGTCTTCCGAGTGTAGTACTCTTGAAGCCGGCCGGAAATAACAGCAAATTCAAAAAGCCTTTGAACCCCGTCCTTGCTACAATGGGTGTCTATCCATCCGCGGTCCATCATCCTAAGGATTCCAACATGCTCGTCATTAGTGTTGACAAGAGATGCATTGGTGAACTTGGATTCCCCTTTGGAATTGACCTGCGATGAGGGCTGGCCGATTTTCAAGGATGCAATCGTCGTATTAAATACGAGTGACCCCGGAAATAGTGCTGCGACTATGCGTGCATCCACATCTAAGGCTTGCCGCTCGGAAGCCGTCCATGGGTTCTGAAGACACTCTCTCCAATCCCTGTTAGTCCTCCATTCTCCCGGGATCCCTTTACCCCTAAGAGGAGGTAGTTCCTCCAGCTCTGATAACTCACGAATAGAAGTGACATTTTGCACCCATCTCTCCTCAATGTCAAGCTTACAAAGATCGCCATCCGGATCCTGATAATGGAAATATACGAGGCTTGCGATATGCAAGAAGTCGCGGCCGAGAATTTCGTTCTCGCATTCGTAGGTGACTGCCGACGACGAACTTACCCAGCTCCAACTTGGGACATCGTGGAGTTCCCCCCGCAAGCTAAAAGGCCCCGGGCAGTCCCAGCAAAGGCAGACTGCGATGTGTCGCTCTGGTATGCCGAATAACATCCGCGAGTTGAAAGATTCGCAAAGAGCGTTGCTCACCCCAGCAAAAGCGTTAAAAGCATCACTCACGACGGATAATTGCCTTGAGCTATAGTCTTTGACCCAATTACAATAATCCACTAATCTTATACCATCTTGGATAGTAAACTGGGTACCTTTCCCCTGATGTCGGCCTCTGCTGTAGACACCCGTGACTTCGGATGTTTGTGTCACCTGGAACGGGTTTCTGCTGGGAGTTTCTGAAGAATCACTGTCGGCACTTGCGAAATTGCTATTATCATCGCGGTGATCAAGTCCTTCCGAAGATGGGGGTGCCGAGTGTATAGTCCAAGTGAGCATCTCCATGGCTTCTTCTTTGCAGCATTTATAAAAGACTTGATGTTGTGTGATATAAAGACAACGCCTTGATAGCAACCTCTCCTGAAAGGTCCATCCTCTATGGTTCCATACCGTCGTATCGATAGCCTCGTCCGCAGTCTGCCCGCAAATTACACCTTGGCTTTCAACCTCGACCATGTAGGGCGGCGACCACACTGGGGATGCCGAGTGTCTTGGTCTGCTGGTGCATCCTGGCAGGCCAATGTCATCGCGAGTATTGAGAGCTCCAATAATCGTAAAACTTGCAGAACGGTAGATCGTATCCATTGCTTTGATTTGCCCCGGCTTTGTGATTGCGTCGTCTTGCACGATACAGAGACGATCAATCCACAAGTAGCGCTCCCCAAGTCCACGACACAGAGTGATAGCATCAGTTATAATATTCGGAAGCTGCACTTGGCGGAGGCTATGTGGTGTCGCAAGCAGGTCAGCATTGGCTTTCTCCAATTTGATATTGTTGTCTAGGCCGACTTTCCACATGTAACTCAAAGCTACGTAACGAGATGAGTCATGTAGTTCAGTAATCTTATCTTCATAGGTGTCGATAACTCGGAATCCCAGAGGAAGATTTCCTAGTAGCACGTTAACAACTTTTCATCGATATTATACCCGCTAAACTCACCCTTCCTTGTTTCCTTACCACCACACGTTCCGGTATGGTGGTCTTCACATCTCTTCAGCCAGCCGCTAAGGAGTTTTGTATCAAAAAATGGAACCTCCCATCCCTCAATCCCAGTGAGGATTTTGGCATCGTCATTCGAATAAGTTAATTTGAATTGCGGGGTGATGCTGAACAACGTAGGCGATGCTTCGAATCTACTAGTCTGGCTAGTTATTCGCATCATAGTTGATTTCTTTTCCATCTTTTGGGGCGATAGACCTTTTACATCCAGCCTTAAAAATATGCCAATGACAATGAAACGGGGATCTGAGCGATCTCCATAGCGTAGCGGGCGACCCTCCGGAGAGTAGAACCCGTGCCCGCCTGGGTCTAGGTAGAACGGCCCGCCTATCTCAATTCCGATTTCCGCTGCCGGCCGCGATTCCACATCTGGAACATGCTGTGCCCGAGCATGGTAGGCAGCGAGCACAGAGGCGCAGATGCTACATTGGGCTTCTTGCGTCAATTGTTCCACAGTCGCCGATAGGTGTCCCCGATAATCTTTATTGCGTTGAATGCATTGGTCATCCAAACTATGTATACTGATATGCCCCCAAACACGACATCTGCGGCATAGAGGCAAGCACTTGGGTCCTCGTGACGAATGACCTACACCCATCGTTGCAGCTTTTTGCGTGTCTACAAGTTTAAGGCCGACTATGGCGGGCTGAGTTCAGCTCCAAAACGAAGGGATATATAATAAAGGAGATGATGTGCTGTTCCCGGCAGTTAGGCATCAAGGAATCTCAGATTGGAGGCCTTGCCATGGCTGACTTTGAAAAGTGGCGGAGTTCAGCCTTGATTCAGTTGATGCCCAGGTCCACGGGTGCCAATGACGACATAGCTTCAAATACATAAATATCGATATCTCAATATTCCTCAAATAATCGGTACGTTAGGTAAAAAGCCCATGGAATCTAGTGTGGGGTTCTATGTTCTCCAATCAAATGGCGTTATTTTAGCGCGAACTTCCTATCTGGGCTCCGGTACACATCTATGCACTTATCGATATGGTGAATATTGGGTACCTAGGTAATTAAGGATGTAGGTTTCAGAGCCGCACAGCAGCATTTAGTTACGGCAGTACGGAGAGGGCCAAAAATGATATCCTACCGGTATTCCAATGAGCTAGAATCCAAAATACATCGTGGGAATGGTGTCAATTGCTATCTAGTATAGTTTTATAATGACCTCCGCCCTATACTCATTACGAGACATCTAGGATTCTGGACGATATGCCCACACATACCGGTCCATGGTAGTTTCGTTTAAACACACATATATGTAATCTAATACCGCAGGGAGGAACTGTAAACAAGGAATTAGAATAAAATTCACAGTAACCTAATCAATTTTACGGGGTCAAAGGCCGTTTATGGTCTTGACCCGCATTGACCTATGTGGGAGACCTGCAGCTGATATATGTTAGGTATACACACAAGCCCGAGGGTGTGGGATACCCGGTATCATATATAGGGTCATAAGAACCACAAGCTGCTAATACTGATCCTCTAAGACAGATAGTTGCGCGATCGGTAGAGCTGACGATTTAAGTCAAGCTATTTAAACATAAAGGCTATGGAATGCCTGCCCTATAGAAGGAGAATCCAGATCTATATTCCCCCTTTAGCTACGTAAAACATTATTATAAAATAATAGTACCCCTCCAAGCTCTTGGCCGCAAGTCCTCGTTGCGGTGGGCTTCTTGATCTCCGTGGTTGCTTATATGCCTACGATTGAGCCTGCGACAGCAAACTCATGGGTATTGAGGAAGAAGACGTTCCAATACATAAAGTGTTCGTGGAAACAGAGCTGCTGCTTTTACCTACTCGAGCTTGTATATATGACACGCAAGCATCAACGCTGCCCATTATGAAGCTATTATGTGTGCTACGTCACTGACAAGGAAGGCTCGGAGCGGTGTGAAAAATATTAGAAGGACCATATCTGGTACGCGCCAAGCTCGGGGCCGATGAAAGGCTGCCCAAAATCATGAAGATGGCCAGAGCGGGGACCTTAGGTAGCAACCACCTACCACGGCCTAGTCGAAATACAGGAACGGAATACCTAATCTAACGATATTTGCTGTAGGTAGACAGATATATGGATCTTCAGGGGCGTTGGATGCTGAATTGCAACTGACAACGATGCACTCTCTCTAAAGCGGCCTTCACACTGAATATGGAAAGAGATAGCGTGCCCTAATAAGGACTGCTAAGCTGAGTCAAGGAAGTAGTCTATACCTTGAACATTCAGGCTTAAATATAGTCACTCGATGGAGGTATTAACCCTGGTAGCTCCAGCGGAAAGTACACTAGAGGCTCTGGGTTGTACCAACATTGGATTTGAAAGGTCTTCCTCATAACCCTACCCCACATAGAAACCCCTTACTTTTTTATAACCCGAATAAGTAACAAGCAGGCCCCTTATTGGCTACTCACGCCACCTACTTCGATGCTAAATTCATAATACCTGGATGGCAGGTTGTGCGGTGGAGCCCGTGCAGGCCTGTAGAACCACTTAGTTACATCAAGCTAAGCTCTTAACCTCAACAAGAACCACGCCTGCATTCATGCACCCATAAAATAGATGCGAACGTTTGCCTCTCTACCTTCAATTTGTCCTTCCCAAACTCGCTGCTCTATATGCTCTTGTAACAAAAACGCATATTGACAACTATGTTTCATGGCTTGATAAGAGTTGGAGCTAACAGGTCCACACGCTTGTGATTAATATTGCCATTTTGTACTTCGTACTAGCCAAGCATCGAGGGTTGGGCGCCAATCTAGTGAACGAACCCCTGTGTCGTCAGATGTCGTCACCCCCAAGCGGAACGCGACTTGCTTCAACTTTTTTCAACTGCACGGACTTCACCAAACCAAGTTCCGTCTTCAAGGTAGCCTATCTACATGGGAACTATACTAATTCTCAACGGGACAGGGGGCAGCACGAAAGGGCATCTGTTATTTTAAGAACTCACAACCGGGATGGACTAAAACTTGATAGACCAAAACCAGGTAAGTGGCCTAGGTTGTATATTAGCCCACCCTCGGATATCGGAGTTAAACCCCTGGCGCAATTCCAGACTTAATTCATGTCAGGTTGATCGCGCAAGAGATTCCGTTTTATTAAAATACGGAATTCTCCCTTCGTCACGGACCAAGTCCTATAGAGACAACTAGACCAGTGGCGTAACAACGACTTGTGATCAAGAGCGTGCAAGGGTATTCGGTTTTCAAGAATCTTCTATGCAGCCAAGTAGCCATATGGGTCTAGACCACTTTCCACAGGGCAGGCGAACTGCACTCTTCGTAGCTGAATAGCCTTGTCCAAATCGTTGGGCTACGCCGAGGTGCCTGTGTTAGAAGATCAGGCAGTTCTCGGAACAGCGATTAGAACTGATCTGATCCAACCCGAACTGATCTGATCGGTACCTTGGCGCTCGTGACCATTTACATGATATCGGGCGTCCCAAGCCCTTGGTATGCGTGCGTGTGACAGTACTCTTGTTGTCCGAATAGTTTACTTATAGACTTGCAGCTTTGAGTTTCGAAGCTGAGATGAACTTCTGTAGAAGAAGTGAGAGTTTCTCAGCGCATGGCGGATTCAATGTAGGGTGCGTGGGGTATGGAGAAATGTTGGTAAAAGTAGATGCCAATGAGTGCTCAATTGGTAAGGCAAAGGAAGTTCTGATCGAGAGAAATGCACGGTAACATGATGATGATGGAACAAGCCCGTTAAGAATTCCTGATGCCCTTGTCCCTGTGCATGTTCCCCCACGGGTTTGCCTATTTTGTGGGGATATCCGTTCATATTCGGTAATCTTTTCGTCTTTTCACGGAAGCACACGGACCAGGCCGCCACCGATTCTCGCCGAACATCGGGGTATCATCGAACACGGCCCCACCTCTCCTTGTTTTCCAAGGTCCTATTCTTTCTCTCTGAACACCTAAGCTTACGCCACGACCTACGCAAGTTTCGGAGAAAGATTTTTTGCCTAAAGCAGCAACTTGTACGAAACCCCCAGGCTTTTGCCCAACGCGCTTATCAAAAGCGGGCTATAGCTAACTACCTAGATAATTAGCCTATTTCGGCCTGACTGTTTTTCTCTCCCTTATAATCCGATCTTGTAAATTTCACGTTGGGTTTTTTTTTCTTACTTCGTAATGTAGAAAACCTCCAGCCCAGCATGAAGTGAGCCACCATCCCATACCACTTCCGACGCACGCCCTCCCGCCCAAAGCAACACTCTCCCCTCATTTATTTATATATTTAGCTGTGTCTTCATCGTGACTTCGAAGGTGTGTTATTCTTCCTGCACAACAAAAAACTTCATGCTACTTGCCTCGCCCTTTTCTTTTCTTCTGGTCCCTCGGACTGACCAACTGTTGGCACAGTAGATCAACTGAGCCGAGCCTACCAAGTAGACAAGATGCCGTTTATCACTCGCGCTATTTCCGTCACCAACTTCTTCGTTGCCACCTCAGCTTTGGGCTTCCAGGTGTGCGTCCTATACCCATGGCATAAGCAACTTGACGATGATTTTGAGAAACTGAAAAAAGAACACATGCGAGTCTTGGGTACAATCAAGGGTCCTATTGAGAGCTCAAGCATCGAAAAACGCCAGGGATTCCGCGAGATGCTCAGCGGCATGAGTCCATGGAGGTAGTTAGGAAATAAATATATCTTCGTTCTGGTCTTAGACACTTATACCATCTACAGCATCATGGGCCACTCGCCAGTTTCTCCTGCGTTGTCGTCGTCTCTTGTTGCAGCAGCCGAAATACCCCAGCATGTACCCAAGCCATCGATAGCTAAATCGTTGAATAAAGCCAACGACGTTACGCTATATTCAAGATACGCTTTGGCCGGTGCTGTCTGCTGCTCCTTCACCCACGCCATTCTGACGCCCATCGACATGTAAGCTTATTGTCCCAGTCTCACTAGATGAGGGCGCCTTTTTTTCAACATTAACGACATTTTGGTCTGGCGAGTTAAAAATCTATCATAATATTCCCTAGACCTGCTTACTGATGCTGCCTCAGAGTTAAAACGAGGATCCAGGTTGATCCTCTAGCCTATAATAATGGGATTTCTGGGGGGCTGCGCCAAGTTGTGGCTGGGGAGGGGGCTGGGGCTCTTGCCACAGGCCTCGGTCCGACGGTTGCAGGGTACTTCTTGCAGGGCGCCCTCAAATTTGGGGGCTATGAGTTTTTCAAGACCCGTGCTATTGATACACTTGGGTATGAGACGGCGTGCAAGAACCGTTATGCGATATACCTCGGTTCATCTGCCATTGCTGAAATAGCTGGCGACATCATTCTCTGCCCCTTCGAGGCTGTTCGCATTCGGTTGGTCTCGCAGCCGGGATTCGGGCGTGGTCTCTCAGATGGGTTCGCACGAATTGTCAGGCAAGAGGGTATTCGGGGCTTATACTCAGGGCTGGGCCCTATAATGCTCAAGCAGTATGCAGCTCTCTGAACACTTCTTTTCTTTAGTACAAGCACGCTGATTTTCGCAGGGTCCCGTATACAATGGCAACTTTTGTCGTGTACGAGAATGCTCTCGAGCAAGCCTACAAGTGGGTTGACAAGTCCACCGTATCCAGCGCCGGGATCACGGGAATCAATCTAGGTTCAGGCCTCATCGCTGGTATCGCCGCAACCCTCGTCTCACAACCAGCAGACACCATGCTTAGCAAGATCAACAAAACAAGGAGCGAAAATGGAGAAGGAGCTTTCCGCCGTTTGTGGCAAATCGCCAGAGAGACCGGTATTCGTGGCAGCTATGCTGGTGTTCGCGCTCGGCTTGTCATGGTTGGCGGTATGACTGCCCTACAATTCGCCGTTTACGGCGACATTAAGAAGGTATGTTTTGCACCACCCCTCCACCTCAACAATATATGAAGACACTTAAGTAACGATTTAAATAGGCTCTCGGTGCAACTGGTGGGATAGAGATTAAATAGAGGACTGATAGCTGTATAGATTACCGTTAGAAAGAAGGATAATAGACTAAATAGAGCACAAATATTGCACCATGCTGAAATAATACGAAACGATGAGTTCTCGGTCTAGATTTGTAGTCTATTCATACGAACTTGGTCTGTTGAAATCAGGGGGCTGGTAAAGCCGGTGGCTGGGTACTTCGCCCCACACACATCTGTCCATATAAATGGAGGTACTACTCCACAGCACTGTACTTAGATCTGTTCCTTAATGCTTAACGAATATATGATACACCACCATAGCTGTCTTATAACCTATAAATTCAACATGGTCTGCCCTAGTTTTGTTGAATTTGAAACTGTGACTTACTGAAAAGCTATCATGGGATCTCCATATTTCCATGTTCAAGTCGCCTTTACGTTCAGCAAGTGAGTTAGGAACCCTGGACATTCGTGTTGCCAAGCCTCTCGCTCCAATTTCCGACCCCATGACAGGAGAAGGTCTAGACTCTGATCCCAGCAAGTTTAGGCCTTCTCGATTATTATAATTCGGGCAGTTCTGCGAGATGAGAACAGTCGCCTTGAATCGTCTTTCTGCTTGGCATCGATCTTATCACTTGCCGTGGATTCTCTGCCTACTATAGAAGCTACATTACCTGCAGCGGCTCATGGCAAAGTCAGTTCCCCTCAGCGAGCCGTTTTCCTCCATCACCCTTTGCCCGATTTCATGCGTACCTGCGTACCTACCGCTTCCTCGCTCGTCGCTGCGAGAAGGCTGCACAAGATGATGATACGGACAACTAGGTATACTACATCAAAGTAGTCGCCAAATTGAATGGTGAGCTCACCGTCGATAACGGGGATCTTCAAGCATTGCATGCAAAAACGTGGTCGGTTGCCACACGTACCGAATAGCTGGAACCTCCATCCGACACACCCGAGACTGTACCTGCATGTCATGTACGACCTCCAGGATTTCAAAAGGTAGCGCGATGCAAAAACCAGGGTTTAACCAGGGTAAAGCAAACTTTGTATGCTTGCAAACAGCTGCACCAGTTAAGTACCCACCTAATCAAAAGTATTTATATATACTAGGACAGCCAGGGCTGTTTGAAAGTTGAAAGTAAATGTCTGGGGACCCGCTGAAAACTTTATGCTCGATTCTAAAAGCTATGTGCACTAAATCTTGTGGTCATGGGGTAGAAAATGTACGCGTGAGATTGTCTGCAAAGCCTCAGCTCCCATCTTACCTGCGCATTGCGTGATCACCCGACACCGGTGCCCGAAAGCGAAGTCGGCAACCAGAGGCAGTATTCGGAATATATAGGCTCCCATCTGACACCTAGAATACTTAGGGACAGGACAAGACCATCGTGGCCCCCTTGACGCCCTTGTCAACAAACCCTTGTTACACTACATCGGTAAACTCTATGCCAGGTCATGCGGAATATCTTCGATTGAGCAATAGGAAGGGCCTAAAGGCAGCGAGAAGTAGATTTCGCTTGTGATATCTGTGAATATCACTACCGGAATAAGATAGAATTGGAGAGGGTCCTCCAGGATGCCTTGGAGTTACTAGACACGAGACCGCTCTCCAATCCTACGAATGGAGAAGCCGAGGCCTTCTCTTGCAAGATGTTTTCTTCTAACATAAGGGGTAAATACTGCGCAGTACATATTTAATGTTTCTAGCCCTATGAATAGTCATGACAGATACAAGATCGAGTATCTGGGAAAAACTCGATTAAAAGTGTTAGAGGCGACCAAATTATCAAGCTCTCCACCTAGCATCTTTCGCCGTTTTACCTAATACAAGTACTTGGTGTTTCAGACTGGTGTGTAGACAAGTCAGGCCATTTTGCTTTATGGTGGCCTGATTTTTGGTGGATATTCCGGCCCTCGGGGGATTGAAGGAGATATCTCGGCATTAGACTGGGTCACGGGTCACCAATGACGGAAGGATGGTCCAATTGAATCGAAATTGTTCCTGGAAACTCAGGAGCCAAGTCGATGCACTCCTTCCAATGCATCTGAGTTACCAAATCAATCCTATCGCGGAACGCTACGGAACAACCCCTGGAGATCGGAATAAATGGACCAGAGGGTCGTGCATATACAGTACAGTATCAAGTGTAGAAGGGTCTCTTCCTGCTGCATCAACAATGATCAAGACTTACGAGACCAACAACAAGAACAATGTCAAAATCCGGCCCGGACCTTTGCTCCACACGAATATTTATTCTCACCGAGGAAAGCGGAGTCGATGTATTTACGCCCCCAAAGGGAATCCCTGTCTCAGCCACACACGATACGTCAATTCTCAGCGGGCATGCCGATGATTCACATGTGAATCGTAGCCGAGGTCTTGATGCCTGCCAGAAGATCATGAATGTTGGGTGCGTTAGATCGATCCTAACGGAATAGACCAGTCTCGGCGCAGTAGGTCTAATTAATACCAGAACAAGCGGGACCTATGACTGTTCATCTCAATTGTCGATTACGCGCCGTAGAGGGTCCAGAGAAAGTCAGGCCACTCTTTTCGATAAATTTTAGCTTTTCCGTGTGCGATGACGTCAGTATCTTCCGGGTTGTCTTAATGATTTATACGCCATTTTGATGCCTGGCTTGAATAGCCCGAGGATACGGTATCCTCCCTGCATGTCAAGCAATTCCAAGTTGAAAGCATCCCATTTGAATTACTGCTTTCTTCCTATCTTTTGTATCACCGCATTCTCGTTTTTGTATCACGCTACAGGTCATTAGATCCAAACCTATCGGTTTAGTTGCCGTTATCATAAAGAAAAACTTAGAAGTCGATGTCGGGTAATAATACACTTAAATATAGACAACTTAGCGAAGTCCTGAAATCGTGTCAGGTACTTGATTAGACAACGATGAGAGGCCAAGACTATAATCACGATACGCTAGGCCAACACGTGGTCGAGGTGGGACGGAAGCAGGTTTAGGCGGTGACAAGTCGTCAGTTGTCTGTTGGGCGTGGCCAGTATAGAATCAGCTTTCTATCGCCGCTTTGTTTTAGCTAGCTATTTTGACACGAGTGTCGGGTTTTGCCTTTGTTGGTAACACTAACCCTGGAGGCAGTTTTCACACTAGGGGTTGGTTTAGAATTAAGACTTAGACTCGGCGTCTTTTTCACAATCTGTTAGAGAATTAGGACAGGATGGAAGTATCAAGTTACGATGCAGTACACTGTTTTGCCTTTTCTAGGGGTGGTTTTGTTCGACTATTAAGGAGCCATATAGGTAGCGTTACTTCTCCGTAGTGGCGATATCGTGTTCCTTGAGTCGGCGTTGTCATTCGTGTTAGCTACTACAGGTGAGGGGTGTAAACCGCGGTTGCAGTATTGCCCGAACCCAGCTTTGAAGGACTCAAGATATCTAGTTTTCATTGTAACCGCTCTGATACTGTGTATTAATGTTGAAGAGTTAGTGTAACAGCCTCAAAAACTAGAACTATGATGGTACACTGCTTCGTGTCTGTTGAGTATGACGTTAAATCTACATCGAGAAGTCGAACTATGAAAAACCAGCCGACCTAGTTCACTGCCGATTCCATCGTCTACTTAGGCGCAATTACCATACCAAGATTGATATGAGAATGCATTAAATTCATACCACATACCCTCATAATATAATGCAATAGTTTGAAGATACACACTGGGATGTTTTTGGTAACTTAGTTATATAAAGTGTAGTGGTTGATAAGCATCTTAGCTGTGTAAGGTGAGTCGAGTGGCATAGTAAATAAACACCATAGGGGATGGCATCAAGGCGGTGATTAAGCCCAAACTAGCAAGCTCTCTATCCTAAATTCTTCACGGTATTTATGATCATCCCGAAATTAATTGGAACCGACCTCAAAAAATATTAGTGAGCAATTTCATATTATGCGCTCACCAGGCGAGAGAGCAGTTGACTAGTAATTATAACTGCCTGTTTGGACTTCAGAGAATCTTGCGCTTCTGCCTGCAGATGACGCCCTCGCCTTCTCCTCTCACTAATATATAATGCCGGTAAAGCATAGGAGACTTTCTCAGGAATGTAGGAGAGTGTGGCTGAGTAGTCGTCGGAACAACTATAACAGCCTAGCTAATTCTTTATATATTAGTTCTAGGACCACTTTCCCACCAATCGGAGATCCGGTTAACGCTGTTTGGCCCATCGTTGTATTGTAATTGATCTCTTGAGTTACGAGCGCCGTTGGAGTAATCACGGCCCTGAAGACACTTATTTCACAACGAAGCCATAGACAGTTTAATAGCTAATGAAAATTGTACAATTCTTGACCTTGATGGCCTCATTATCCCTACATCCAGCGTTCTTCTAGTTATTTATCACATCCTTAGATGAAGACTGGCGTTCGACTGAGTGGGCATTAACAGACCCCAACATCCAAAGGGGGCACATCGCAAGTTTTGCCCACTCACTGTTTAACACTGACAATGTGGCGAGCACACCCTCGGGGGCAACCCCACGTTTCATGGCGGTGATTGACATAGAATAGAATTGCAGCTCTAAGGGCACCGCACTATCAAAGGGTAGAGCGTGTCAAGTCAGAAACTTGACCGTTTGCAGTCACGTATACATACCGTAACAGTGATGGTTTCCACTTGGTTGGGAACTAAGAACACGAAAAAGCCACATAGCATATTTGTAAGGAGGTCGTGAGAGGATATTCTTTATGCGTGAATGGCGTCGCCGGCGTCGCCGATCTCGCACTACCCGGCTCAAAGGTTAGGCAGTTCGCGGGGGCGTGGAGGTCGGCAGCTTGCTGCTCAGATGATTATATGTAGGGTATCGGATGGGATCCAGTCCCTCCTCTGTACTTATGCGTGTAATATCTAGGTTCTCTACGAACATCTCTAGACCGACCGTTAGACATTCCCCGATATTCGTGTCACCGCCGAAGCCCTCGCATGATTTGTGACGCCCTCTAGTTCAGCTTTCCTCTTCACATAAACTCCAGAAACTGTTGGTTCCGCAAATGTATCCGTGCCCTGAAGTTCTGGCTTGTGAACAAATATGCCACCGCCGTTTTCTATGGCTGGTGCTTCGAGCTCTGCCCGTGTCGCTAATGGATCCAACTCTGCTTTCACAAACGACGGTTGAAATGCGGCTCCAGCAAGCTCTGGTTTGTCCTCTTCTGACATGTCGGAAGATGTGATACCTATCTTCCCGGCCGTTTTCTTACGATATCTCCTAACGTACCAGAAACTGCAGAGGGCGAGAAGTAAAATAACCCCCAGCGGAATCCCCAAACCTAACCCTACTTTTAGGCCAATTGATGGGCCATCATTGTTACCGCTAAATTGGGGGCTAGAGGAAGTGGTAGTTGTTGATGTGGAACTGCTCTTTGTGAGAGAGCTTTGAGAGGGAGATGATGGATTAAGGAGCTTTTGCCCCCCAAGGAACACCGGCATAGCGTACATAGATATCGTTGTAGTAATGCTTCCTGTCGGCTTAGGGATAGTCGTGCGTGTGCAGTCACTAGACAGAATAAACGTCCCCTCTGTCTGTGTCCTGGCACATGTACCTCCTTGCAGACCTCCCTGAAATCTCATACCACTTACAGCCGTGATTAGCGAACGTAACCTCGATATGTACCATATTCTTACCTAGGACAACAGAAGACGCCATCAAGTAATGGCACACTTGTTGCTGTCGACATACCAAGGGGACAATAGAGCCCCGGGGAGTATGTCGCTATTTCCAAAGTATAGATTCCCTCACCATTCGCAAACTCCATGGTCGACCGCGACACTTTTGGATAGCAGGCATACGAAGTCTTTCCATCTGATCCATTGCTGCCGCAGATTCCTGTTCCTGTGGGAAATGCCTTGACAAAGCAGTCCGTGGTATCCGTGCACTCATCTATATACCAGCTTGTACATTGTGGAGGCGGTGTGAAAGTTGTTGTTAATGCCGGGAATGTAGATGTGTTTGCCTCTTTCGATGATGGGTCTGCTTCCGCCATAATGTAAGGCACAGGGATATTGATGTCCGGCTTTCTTTCGACTATTGAAAATTTCTAGATCTTTGAATGAGAGGTCCCATGAGTCCAAAGTCCACCTAGGCGAAGGAGCTCGCCAGTCAGCAACTTGAAACAGCAAAACTAACCCCCGTCATATACAGCCCCAATGCATCCTTCGAAGCGCCCCGCCGCGCAGATCAACCGTTTCACGTCTCAAAAATTACATTTTCATTGGGAAAGCACCATTCATAAAAGTCGCGTTTTAGGTAGGTAGGTACAAGAACGTAGACAGACTGTTCTGCGTTAGGTAGTCGAACTGGGTAGGATTGAAGGTCTGGCTTAATTGAGGCCAAGAGCTCAGGTAGCCAGCCTATAAATACTAATCAAGGTACTAATTAATATCTTAACTTTCATAATTGCAAATTGCTTCCAAAGCGAATACTAAATGAATTCACGTCTAAATAATCTATTTCCTACAAACTTTTGTTTATAGAAACGTCCAATCTGCTTTTCCATGAAACTTGGGGGCACAACCCGAATTAGCCAATGGGTTTTAGGCCTAACCCAAGTGAGCTTATGGGCTCTTGGCGAGCCCCAAGGGGTCCCAAATGACAACCTCGAGTTGAACATACAGGGCAATTGATTTGGCGTATGATGGAACTAATGGGGGTCATACTAAACAGCCTAGCACGAGTGCTAAGAAGGTGAGTCCATTTAGCTTTATAGCAGGGCGTTTAATTTCTTTGACTGTAAGATACTGTAGGAATCTCGAAAATATCCCACGACTAATACTCACTCGAAACGACTAGGAAGCATATCAAAGCAGTGCGCACTAGGGCGACCTGTTCTAAGTCGAATGGGGCCTAGGTTACTGACTATTTCTATTAATAGTGTTCATTCCATTCTCTGCTCTATTGTTGCATTTTACACCCATTCATTCCCTATCATGTCTATATGATTACATGTTAATTAGATGCGGGGTTGTGACAAGGGCTTATGTAATAAGGGCTTAGAACAGTGTTCTATTTAACTAATAATTTTTTTTGGATCTAAAGGGTCCATGCCTTCTAAATCCATCCTTTAATGCAACCTCGACCTACGCTTTATATTTATAGACAGCCCGGAGGCTGGCGCTTTAGGCATCTAACTATTACCTCTCCTCTAGCTGTCTTAGATCTAGTCTGCAATACGAGGCTCCTATGACTCTTACGAGTCCTGTGATAGTTGCCGACCAATAGTGGCAGCTCCTTGAGGCTGCGTGTCTTGCCGGAAGGCTGTATGTCTAGACGGAAGGCTAGCAGGCGTAGGCACCTAACTTGGTCCGTATGACAAAGGTAGATAACTGCAATTAGTTGTCGTTTCATCGTTTCATCTTCCCATCATGTCTCTCTTGTAATACTGGCCCGCTGCCTCCTTTAATAGGTGAGGAGAGGCAAACGTAGCGCTAGTCTGGATGCCAGAGAGATGCGGTTAGGCGAGTATTTCTCTGCTCTAAGATACGTAGTAACAGACGAGTTACCTCGCATAACGCTCCGATTAAAATATGAATACTAAAGTGAGAACGCCTTCGTAGGATTTGCGAAAAAGGAGTAAAGGAGGAAGGGGGGAGATCCAGAGTAAATAATAAGACTAACATTCCATCGTAAAGATTTAAAGAACACTGAAACAACCTATTTCTTAGGCGTGATAAGCATGATTGAGTCTTTTAACTCCTCCTACTCTATCACAGCTGATATTCTTTCCTTC
Source organism: Xylaria telfairii (assembly GCA_022495065.1). Classification (NCBI taxonomy): domain Eukaryota; kingdom Fungi; phylum Ascomycota; class Sordariomycetes; order Xylariales; family Xylariaceae; genus Xylaria; species Xylaria telfairii. The sequence goes on along the minus strand of MU384099.1, from coordinate 18,597 downwards.
TTCAATAAGTAGCTTATCTAACTAGTATCATTGAAATTCACATCGGACCGTCTCGGTTGTTGAACGTTGGGAATGGTAGAGTTGTTTGTATTTAGTTGCGAAGACCTTATAAGCTGAAAATTACCATGAAGTAGCGGTATTTGTTTGGAGTATGGTGGGTTGGATTCATTTCCCTCTTCGTCAATACTGTCGACATTGATATCACCGGGTCCCTGGTTACTAAGAATAACAAGATGAGAAAATAATCAGAGCCATTAAGATAATGAGTCTCATCTAATTCACCGTGGCATGATATCTTGGCTTAAAAGTTAAGCATATTGATGTCCGGAGAAGGGTAGAGGGTCCGGATTATATCGCGGACCGGAGTTTCTTCGTTTGGTGTTCTCTATCGCACACAAAAACAAGCTAATAGCTTATAGCAACGTAAATACATTCTTAATAAAGGCTGCTACTGAATGAGGCCAGGGGAATTACTTGCTACTTCATACCCTAATGTTGGATGTACGCCAGCCCTACCTACCCAAATAGCATAATCATCACATTGAAGAATGGGGAATGCCTTGATCAAAAGGAGCGTGATTGTATTGACCACTAAATAAATGAAAGGCAATCGCAATCGCGGTCGCTAAAGAGGAGCTTCTGTGTGTGTCGTCTGTGCCCCTTTCATTCTTTTCTACCTCCCTAAGAATCCCACACACACACACACACAGATACATACACACATATATATGTATGTATCTATGTGTGTAGGTGTGTTATCTGGTTATCTCTTTGCATACTACCTCCCGCACTACTTGAATGCGAGGTCTACAATAATATTTCGAACCACTACCTCTGGTAGTTGTATGATATAGCTCATATTCCCACTATGTGGCTTACGTACCTAGTATAACTTATATAAATAGCTTATGCGCTTAGGTGGGTTGTGGTAGCCCTCGGATCAGGGGGGTTTTGGTTCGAGGCTACCAATTTCCAAGGTAGGGGTTCGTGTGTCAGTCGATAAAAGATCTCCGTGTAACTCAGAGACCCCATGGGCATCGTAACTTCCCGTCAGCTCACCGACCGGACGCCGAAATGTCCCCCCTGAGGAGGGATCAAAAACCTCGCAAGGGTCTTGTTGTGGAAGCGCATGATTTGCATCCATCTCTGGCTTTCCAAGCTCGCTGTTTGGCATATTGTTCGGGGATGATCCAGGCTCTGTCCGCACGTATGTCATGATTTTATTCAGACGTCTCATGACCACCCAGATGATTAGACCGAACACCAGGACAGCGCCTACGACACCACCTACTATTCCTCCTATATCGGCTGCGGCAAGGTGTCGCTGAGTTGCTTCCCCGGTGCTAGTTGGGATAAACACGGGCACGGTGGTAGTAGATATAATTGTTGTGACCCCATTCGATATGGCAGTGGTTAAATGACACGCGTGTTCGCCGCCGACGATGGTGCATTCCGCACCAATAGGACAGCATCCTGTATTGTGGGATCAGTCATAAGTCGGTGAGCGACGGAGGGTAATTTGGTGACAGACCTGGATATAGAGGACAGTTGAAGTATCCGGTCTCGCACTCGACCTCATCCATGATGTTTGAAATATAGACGTTGGTTTGAATAATTAACCCTAGGGATCTGGGGATGTGTTGCAACGGTATCCATACATTATATTGTTCTTGTGACACAAAATTATGTTAGGTACGTACCGTTAAGTCGCCAACTCTATTTAAAGCCACAGTAAAATAAAACGTGGCAAATGGTAGATGGTGCTAGATTCATAATGGAGAAGTGTGTGTGTTAGAAGCAGAGGATCTCACTAGATAATATAATCTAGAATTCCATGAGAGCAAGGGGGCAGATTAATTATCACTTTGCTACCCCTCATGCATCGCCCCCATAATGCATACTAGATAGCACTTGCCTGCCGTAAATATCTGAAATGCTAACGAATCACAACTCGTTCATAAAACTCTTTCCGAGCGACTGGTCCTGATAATCTTTGGGGGCGATGCGGACCCAGAACTACGAGCCAATCCTTATAAGCCACCTAGGCTGCACGGGTTTATATACAATAGCAAAACCTACGTACTGTTGTGTAAATTGTATAAGTGAACAGTGGAGTATTTATTCTCCCAACACCTAGCTTTTGGTGCCTGCTTATTGTTAGGAGTCAACTGTGTCGAAGAGTCACTTCATATCCCGTACAAGGCGAGGGACATGAAGGGGCGCGGATACCCCATTCATGTATTTACAGAGCCCTCCCCACCTTACTCGTAAAATATGCAGGCTGAGTGCAACGCTCATATACCATCTATTTCACTGCTTACCTGCAGTTCGCGAACCACTCATTATATCTCAATCACGAGACGATGCCCAATTACCACGTCAAGTATTGTTGCGATGTAACGCTAAATGCCTGTGGTATCATGACATGCAACCAATGGCACCAGGTTCCAAGGTCCTAGATATGGGTCACTGTTAGGGTAAGTAATGACATATATTGTTGCGCAAAGCTAATCTGATTACCTTACGCGACATCCGTCGATATACATACATGTCTTGTGGTCAGATATGATCAATTATGATCGCGGCTTGTGTAATGAATACCCGTTGTCCCATAGGGGCCCTAAACTAAACTGACGATCTTCTGCTAACATACAAACTAGTCTATATTCCAGGAGGTATGATGCGGGGGAATGACAAACCGGTGGCATTTTTCTAGTTTTCTTTTTGAATTCAGCTCTACACCAACTGGGGTTAGGACTTTCCAAGATTCGAAGTTTCCCGGAACTCGATTATCTTGCGCTCGCAGTTCTCCGTCTCCGTGATGACGATGAAGGCTGAATCGGTAGTGTTAAGCAGTGGCCCACCAGGACCGCCAATATGACCACCCTCCCAACCAGTGACAGTAACAAAGCCGCCACTGTCAGCTGCATTGGGAACACCGATAGTGCTCAGGAAGCCATGCTCAAATATGCCGCCAAAACCACCATTCAGGAGCTGGTAGAAGCTCTCGTACGCCGCTTTGAAGGTGTCGAATGTGAAGACCGTGGAGTTGAAGGTGGCGTGGACGTCTGTGCTGAACGCAACGTCGAACGCCTCCTGCCAGCCGTCTTGGAACGGAAAGAAGGCGTTAATTGAGTCTTGGGCCCACTGTGCCAGATCACCACCGGCCTTGATACCATCCTGGATGCGAGGTGGACAGGTTGCTAACGTCAGGCTTGCCCCGGCAAGTGTAAGGCCTAATTATTTAAAACAGATTAACACATTAAGCCTACATAGATCGAATTATTAAGGCTGTAGATTAAAAGGACAAGATATTTTCAGATTAGGGGCAGAGCCTCATTGACTAACCTACGAGCTGAGAGAAACGGATCATAGTTTAATAGTTTAGAAAGATGGACTTGACGAGATTTGTATAGGCCAATAGGGTTTTTCTTTCTCCCCCCTTTTTTTTTTTTCGTTTCTTACTGTCTCCCTTCTTTAGTCTTATATAGCTAGAAGACACTCGAGTCTCTTCTAAACGTCTGTTATGAGACGGGCAATCGGGCTCGCCGGTGGGTTCAAATGAAGGACCGAGCCAAGCGTTGGGTTCAGTCGAAAAGCGGGATCCCCCTCAAGGATCAACATGGATACCCCATGATCGAAACAGGCATATAACGCGGAGTTAAGTTCTTTAAATATCTTGGTATAGGTATATTGCATTAGAATTAATTCAATTTAATGAGTGACATGTGTAACTACCGTGCTCCGTGTCATCGCTGGGATATATACACTCACTAAGGCCTACGCTTTCATAGATGCCATAGAGGAAAGGTTTTTTTATTTTACTATGAGTAGCATATACTATTAATGTTATATAGAGCGAGCCACATCTACGAAGTGCTAATATACCCATTGTGTCATGAACGCGGAGCAGACGAGAAGCGCGTCGCGCATAGGGTACAGAGGCTCGTGGTGAAGCATGAGGAAGCTAGTGGAACTTGATTTGAATAGACTGTAAAGTATGTACGATGTCGCGAGCAAGACATAAATATATTACGACTTATAAGTCATGTTCATTCGTCCGACCTAACTCATGCCGGGATAATTAATATTCAGATCTATTAAATGCAGAAAATCGGTGAACTAACAGAAAACCTGCGGCAAGGCTGTTTGTGTTATTACTTGGGCAAGCTATGTCAATAAGATGGTGACTTGAGAATTGTTGGTATAAGCATAAAGATAATCATAGAAAAAATCATGTCAAAAGCAAGGTGCTAACACTAATCGCTAGTACAACTATTTAATTGCCCCCTTGAACTATTTAATGATCTAAAAAGTTGAGTGGTTAAAGGCCGTTAATTAAGATTAACCGTTTATGGATTTAGGCTATAAAAAGGGTGAAAAAGAAAGAAAACAAGCCAAAAATATTACGTACAACACCAAGGATTCGCTGGTCGTCACCGACCCAACTACTAATTTGGCCCTCACTGGCTTATCTATGGGGGAGCGGACGGGACCCCGAGTTCTCCAGTGGGTGTGGTCGTACGTGATATAGTATCGGGTTCTGTGAAGTTATAAAGGTTGGTTGGTTGTGACCGTATACCGAGGTAGGTTGTAATAATCTGAGCTAACCCAGCCCCCTCGTCCCCCCGCTTCCCCCTTCCCCTTTTTGGCTTCATTCCTTTACGGACCATATAGGCTGCCTAGATATTATATATAAAATTAGATAAAAGGCTAACAATCTGTTCATTGTTAGCATTAACGACGAAATAAATAACTGTGACAAGGGCTTATGTAATAAGGGCTTGGAACAATGTTCTATTTAACTAATAATTCTCTTTAGATCTAAAGGGTCCATACCTTTTAAATCCATCTTTTAATACAACCTCGACCTACGTTTTATATTTATAAACAGCCCGGAGGCTGGCGCCTCAGGTATCTAGCTATTATCCGTCCTTTAGTTATTTTAGTTCTAGTCCGTAATACGAGGCTCCTATGACTCTTACGAGTCCTGTGATAATTGCCGACTAATAGTTGTGGTTCCTAGAGGCTGTATGTCTGGACGGAAGGCTGGCAGGCGTAGGCACCTGGCCTGGTCCGTGTGACAATGACTACTTAACCTTGTCGGTATTTTTATATAATGTTGGCTGGATGTAAGTGATACTTTTTTTTATTCATTATCCACATTTCTATATTCAAAAGATGGTCACCAACTGATGAAAAAGCAAAGAAACAGAGTTCATAATAATTCATCCTACTCCGCAAGCTAGCTATGCTGGAACTTCTGTTCCCGTACTAAGATTGAGGCCTCTGATACCATGCTGATCAAATCCAGTTAACTCCACCGCTAACGCTGATGTACTGTCCAGTGATCCAACTGCTCAATGGTGACGCGACGAGCAGCACGCCGTTTGCGATCTCTTCTATAGTTCCCATCCTCCCCTCCAGTCTGGTCATGTCCAACATCCTCAATACTTCGGGGTGATCATCAGGGGGCGATATCTCGGTTTTCGTCATGCCGGGTGCTATCGCATTAACAGTGATGCCGAACTTTCTACCAAACTACGCGACGGGAAGCATTAGTGTTTCAACATCGGGCGGGAGGTGTCACGGACAATAAGGGACATTACCTCCAAAGCCCAGGTATAAGTAAGCGAGTCGAGTGCCGCTTTCAATGCGGTGTAGACGGGAGAATGGAGACCCATCCGGGATAAGCATGTGCTAATGTTAATGATACGTCCGCCTCGAGGCATGTGAGGAAGAGCAGCTTGGACGAGAAGGAATGGTCCCTGGAAATTGGTACGGAATACCGCTGACATTTCTTCAGGTGTAACTTCAACCGTCGGAGTCATCGGGGCGATTCCGGCATTGTTGACTGTGGTGGACTTGTTAACAGCTGAACTTAGGTCGTCACGATCATCACTCGTGTCTTGCTTTGTGGACTAGAAGGAAAACTACCTAGAATATCGATCTTATCAGTGTTGAAGGCGGCTAGAGTCTCTGTGACGAGCTTCCTTGCTACCTCCGGATCTCCGACATCCCCACGGACGACGGTTGCTTTCCCACCTTTCTCCCTAATACTCTCCGCAAGCTCGGCTGCCCTGGGCGCGCTGGAGTCGGAAACGTAGTTGATGGTGACGCAGGCGCCTCGGGCAGCGAGCGCCACGGCTATTGCGGCGCCGATACCACTCGGTCTTCCTGAGCCGGTAACGATGGCAACCTTGCCTTCAAAGGACAGATCGTTTGTGACAGACATTTGTAAATTAATCTAAGAGGTTGAAGCCAACGTTTACTATTATAAGGCTTGACTTATGAGGGGTGCAGTGATGATTCGGGTTTGTTGAGAAACAAAGAGTCATGAGTTGGCATTTCTGTCTTTGGCCCCCTTTATATAACCCTCGGTATCAGCCCGATTTCTAATCAGAGCATTATTCGGTAGTCTTGTTTGTCCAAATCACCGCCGACGCGAAGAGATTCTTGATGTCCGGTTCCACTGAGTTGGGGGGGAGCGGGCGGGGGTTGCAGTTTCACATTCCGATAAAAGCCTCTCCATCCAGACCAGTTAACACCATAATGGGTAATTGGTATCCTTCCAGATGCATCTGTACCTCGCAAGAAAAGAAATGAGAATTGGAAATGATTCGTTGAAACTTGCAGATGACGGGAGTAGGCAAACGATCGAGATACATATGGGTTTGAAGGACGAAACTTGGACGAAAAAGGAAATCGGTCATCCCTGTACTGCATAATACACCAATCTAGTGGATACGTGAAGCGGCGAGGGAAACCGTTAGCAGGGTTCATCTTCTACGTTCTAATGGTTGATAGCTTTGCTGAGAGGCTTGAAATTACCTATGCGATATAGTTTTTCGTCCTTTCAATTTGTTAACCCAATATAAGATGTTTAGAATTAATAGGTACGCTAATAACGTGCAGGTGGAATGTCCTCCCTGTATTAAATCCAACACGCAATAATTTCTATATCCTTCGCAACTCCAGACAATAAACCATATAATATTGTCGCTAGAATTCCATGGTTACTGGAATTGTGCGTGTTTCATAGTTGCATATACCCAACTGCCCTAAGAGGTAATTCAGGGGCCGATGTTAGCGTATTCCACTTATCTGACAACATTTCACCCAATTGATAAGTAGCTATCCAAGTGTCCTGTGGTACTGACACGATTGAGAATTTAATTTAATGTCATATTCCACTCCGCTCTAGGTTTTAGCATGTTAGCTCAGTCGAGTTAAACTCTATTTCGGTCGTGGTCGACTTGGACCACTCTACACGGCATGATCGTATGATATGCCACATGTGGTGGTCTCGGAAAGGTATAACATCGAGATTACATCCTCTCCTAGCAAAATACAGTCTTCTTCCCAGAGCCTTTTGAACCACGGCATAGCACTTATCCGCTTCGTGACATCTCCCCAGTCCCGTAGCCCTGCAGCCCTCATCTCGGCCACGAGTCTCACCTGTGCACTCTGTCGCTCGTTCCGCTCCGTCGCTGCGATCCCCGCGATGGTCAAAAGCCACAATCTCAGCGTGAGAAACTTGGGACCGTCCATCCCAGAATCCCTTAAAGCGTGGGTGATTGTAATTGTGTAGGACGGAAGAGCACCCGGGAAGCCGTCATATTTGCGTCTAAGCGATATGATGACCGTGAGGGCCGCCAGCGCACATGCCTTTACGGGAGGGGAGGATGTCATAGACATTATTGGGGCGCAATCGGAAAGTGCGCGGTGGGCTATCGGGTCGAGAAACAGACTAACAGATAGGCTGTCTCTTTCAATGCCCGGCATTGATGACTGGGTTTCAAGCCAGGCAGCCAACCTCGTCAGGTCACGGTATACATACACGACACTCGACATCTCTGGTGATATGCTGAGCATGAGCGAAGCCATATTTTCCATCCGACGCGAGCTTTCTAGCGGCGCCGGCAGCAATATTGGGAGCAGGTCATCCGGCAAAGCGTAGTGAGGTAGGTGGCCTCCCATCAAGGCTGTGGTGATGTCAATCCTAGGATGTCTTGGTGAATTCGCTAGAACTCTCATAGGAAGAATGGGGAGCTTACCACATGACCATCAGCCTAACTTGAGCCGGCAAACTACCGGTGCCCCCTCCCAGGTCGATTATCCCTCGCAGGCCGGCGAAATGGATTCCCGCCTGAGTAAAGTCCTGACACGTGTACTAAGAAACTGGTAAGCATAGAAAAAAATGTTTCCCTTGGCTATTGTGATCTCATACATTATAGCATATGAACCCAATAATAGCTTTCAGAACGGGTGTCTCTAAGCTTGCCTCAGAACTCATGCTGGCGATCGAGGAGTTAATGCATCGTAGCCCGGTCACGTATCGGCGTTGACAGATTGATATTCCTTTTCCAAAGTCACGAACGACAGCATCGCGCACTATTGGGCTAATGAGAAGATCCCGGAAGGACCGGGAGTTAGCAGGCGCGAATGGGAACAAGAAGTACTGCCGCTTTTCTGAGAGAGCTGCGTAGCCAGATGAGGCTAAAGACGATTAGCGTTGGCTTCGGATTTTGTCCAAGAAGGTAAATCTTGGAATACGAGCCTCACTTATCGTATTACCGTTCAGGGCTAAGGCCATAGCATACAGGGCAAATGGGTCCATTCCCCAGCCGTCGTCGAGGATTTGGAGCGGATTTTGGTCCCAGAATGGACGAGATAAGCTGACGGCGACAGAGCGTTCTAGAGCGTGACACTCGACCTCCATATCTTCGCCCTGTATACTCCGCACTGTTGAATTAACAGGCTTTACCACAGAAGTGATGTCGAGTTTCAACTGCGTTGGTGGTGGTGGAGGAGGTGAGCGTAACTTCAGTGGAACTCGCACATTCTTCCTCGTCTTTCGCCGCGCTTTGCCTATATCTTGCATTACATGCGTCCGAATCTCTTTTGCCGTTTTGCGGTCCTTCGACCTCTTGCCCTGCAACCTTTCGTCATGCGTGAGGTTGACGAACAGATACTTTTGCGAATCCATCTCGAGGGGATAGACCAAAGGACTTGGTCAGGGATGATGGCACAGCAAATAAATGGTATTTCCAAGATCTGTAGGAGTGAGACGAAGAATAGGAGAAAAAGGGTCATCTGCCTTTGATGCTGACTAATGCGGCCGCGTGGGTAAGGATATAGTTATTTAAGACTCCACTTTTCTCAACGACTTTATTTAGCTTGAACCTGATCTCCGGTCTCGCTTTCTATATTAGTTCCAGCCATAACTAACATAAAAAGGACACAAACAAGACTCCTGAATATATTTACGTCTTATCCTCCCCCTTTACACCCATCATAAAAGTTGTTGGCCTGACAGCGATGTCAGGTCCTAAGATATCTCATACTGTTGACCTACACAACCTCCCCTCGTCATTCTCCGCCCAGTTGTCACTACCTACTGCCGTTTTCGCATAAAATAGATCCTTCGGATCATATTTGCGTTTGATGTCTCGGAGTCTTATGTAATGATCTCCGTATATTGCCTTCTGGAAATCAAGTTGCTGGAAATCAGCCTCGTTCAAATAAGCGGCGCCTGCAGGTGTCAACCTTTCCAGAGAGGGGATAAGGTCGTAGGTGATCAGATCCTGCGCCGATTTCGTCGCGACCCAGTCGGTGTAATTAATTTGTGTGCCTAGAGTGAGACTAAAGAGGGTCTCACGGATATAAGGGTTGACTGCGACGTCGTCCGGCGAGGAGACGCCGCTTTTGAGGTTGTAGCTGACTCCGGACATCAGAGTTTGAGAACTGATATACCGTATAGCCTCTACCAAAGCCTCTGTGTTTTGCGTTGCGAGGTTTCGTGGAATGAGCTGACCGCCAACATTATAGTCGGAGACATTCCAACTCATAATTAGCTGTAGGGCTTCGTAGCTTGACAAAAATGTCGAGTATTTCGTAGATGAATATTGATGCTCAAGACCCATATCGTTTAGGCGCCCGATGAAGGGCTGGAGGAGGGTATCCAAGTCGGACAAAGCAAGCCCTGGTGCTATAGCAGGTGTAATCATGAACCCAAACGGTGCAGCGATCCACACGACGAAAGCGCCTGCGTCTACGAGACTCGTTAGTGTGCCCCGAATGAAAGTAGCCACAGCAGAGTATATGATATCTTCATTTGTTCCGTTGTTGAGCATCATCATCGTGGCCATGGGTGTGTGCGTATCGGGGAACGCTTTGACTGTGAGGGAAGAGACAATGCCAAACGTTCCGCCACCACCCCCTCGTAAAGCCCAGAATAAATCACTGTTTTGCGTAGCTGTTGCTGTTAGAAGCTCGCCAGTTCCCGTAACTACCTCCCATTCCAACACCTGATCAGCACTAAGACCGTATTTGGATGCCAGAGGCCCGTGGCCACCTCCCTGAGTGAACCCGCCCGCAAAGCCAACCGTATGGCAGTTGCCGCCGACTACAACAAGACCGTGGGAAACTGCAAATTTGTAAGCTTCCATACTCTCAACCCCAGCACCCATCTTAATCCCGGGGCCAGTGTATTGCTTGCCTTTGTACTAGACAAGTTGGATGGATTTCATATGACGAGTCCAAACGGAAAGCGAGTGAGCTCCGGTGGACTTCCCCAGGTAATCATGGCCGGTATTTCTGACAACGAGACGAATGTTATGCTTTGTTACAAAACGAACTGCGACTTGAAAGTCGAGGGCACTGGTGGCGTTGATAGTATATACCGGGTGAGAACCTAGGGTACACGGGGTGATACTATCTAAGAAAGGGTTGCAGCTGTTTCCGGAGAAAGAATACCCCATAGGAGAAGATGAAGAGAGGAGGTGGGTTTCTGGGAAGAACCAATTGTCGCGGAGAGTAGCGCACTCGTCTTCGTCGAATAGGGTGTTAGGCTCTCCCGATACGGATTTATGGCAAGGAGCAGCAATGGGCACGGTGGCGATTAGCCTCCCATTTAGAGTGCCATTCAACTCAATCCAGATACTATCTACAGGCCAAGATGAGTCCCCAGGGATAGTTCGGCATTGGAAGTTGGTGTTTGTGACTGCGCTTCCTAGTCCTCCGTAGCGTGCCGCGATGCTACTGCTGCAGCAATAATGAAGACTGGCCCAAGGAAAAACCCGAACAGTAACTGTACGACGTGGTTCCGGATGCGGTGATATAACTGGAACATTGTAATGAATAGAGTAGAGAAAATAGTTAGGCGGATAAAACAGTGTGTTAAATCCAGGTTCTCTAACAATTCTATTCATTCGGCGCCAGGTGTAAACGGCAGTCTTTTTATAAGCAAGCTACATAATCACTCAACTAGCTTACGACGTCAGCAAGCAGCAGCATGATGGAGAACGAAGAAATACCGCGCCTATCGTATTGGAGGAGTTAGACCTGATCTACATACTAGCGTGAGGGGGGACCGTAAGACGATTATGGGGACGGCCGCCGAATTGTGAAGATGATCTCGGTCGTATAATGTTTCTTTAAACATCATATTATAAGCACAATATGTAGCCAAAATAGCATTTAATTCAAGACTATTACTAAAAGAGGCAAGCAGTGGTATCTTCAGGGTAATCAAGATTGGAGAAAGGGGGCCTAAGGCGCATGGGGACCTATATATACAGAAGATAGGAGTGTGCCTCACTCCCATAATTCAACGACACTATCTACAACAACTTTTGTCTATTTCTTGTGACGTGATTATTGTTTTTCAAGAGTTAGAGTGGAGGCTACAAACTGTCGCCGTGGTTTATTCCGTAGCGTTTCATGATAGTCTGAAGAAGTTGGGGTTGAAATCGGGTTTCCCGTTAAGAACTTCTCGAATAAGGTCAAAAGATACTCAGTAAGATTAAATTACAGTACCTAACCTAAATAGGTTCTGTGACCGGTGCAGTGTTTCTACCCCCATGCTGTCTTGCTCGTGGCTTCTAATCCTCTTCCCCATTGGCCGAGATGGTTCCTGAAGCGTGAAATATTTACGACTAAGGACATGTGTTCGCCATGTCTACACTTAATACAATGAAACCGTACCGATGTCAAGACGATTGCAGGTAACGAGATGCTTCACTCATGGAGCGCTGCATCGGAGATAGCAGTCTATGACCGTCGTGAGATGAGTTCTAGGCTGAGACGGGATTTCACAAGGCGCACAACAAAGAGACTTCTGTATGTAGTCAGTCAAACTGGCTAACGAAAGTAGTTTAGAGACTTTTGTGTAATAATAAGTGTCTATTTACCACGTAACACATCGTTATCGAGTCGGGCCTCGGCTAAAAACAATATCAATGCTACATCAACAATAATTGTTTTCATCAAACATTAGACAGTTGGGATAAGTAGCCTGCAATGCTATAGCTCCGTATAATTGCAACAGGCTACCCACAACTAGGCATACTCTAGGATGGTGACGATAGCGATTCTACGTTTATTTACGAAGTAGAATGGATCGTAGGAATGGATGAATTAATGTTGTTAACTGTACGTTGTAGATGGAATAGAATAGATAGTTAACTACCTACCCCCAAGGCCAAGCCAAGTATTCCCATCCGCCAACGCTAGCACAAACTCAAAATCAGCATCAAGCAAAGCGGCGTCAGGGGTCGCAACACCAAAGCAAAGCCATCGGCGGTTGCAGCGGGGATCTAACCTAATCTGCTATTCGTACCAAAAATTACAAAAAGGATATAACCCCTGCCAACACATTCACAAAGACGCCGCCGCAATGAAGACCTCCTCGCAAGAAGCAAACACAACCGCCGTCCCCGACAAAGCTCTCAAACCTAAATAATGTATTAAAACGAAGTTTAACAACGCCGCGAAAGAACAAGAACGGGAAAAGATCGCGACTGCAGAAAACCACCGAAAAGCGCAAACGGGATTACCACCTTCCTCGATCGAATCCCCAAGCCTACCGCATTCGGCACACCGAGCCAATCAAAGCCAACCGCGCACCATACTTAGTGCCAATTGAGTAAGTTTGTTTCCCTTTGCAAACAATTCAAGTAGAATAAACTCTCACGTAGGTTCACCACGGTCTCATTCACAAAGTGGGAAAACAAACACAGTCCATCTCCGATGTCATAATGTTCCAGCATGCCATTTTTTTCGATCGCGGCCTATCGAAGGCGCCATCACAAGGTATAAATAATCAACACACTCTAATCGAAACCGGCCTTTCTTAGCATCCGAAAAAGAGATAGAGAAATCAATCCGGCATATCCCTTTTTCAACACCATCTGCCAACTCGGGCACCTAAATACAGACACCAGCTATTCAGCTGTGTGCTTGACGTCTGGAGCGAAGTCATCCCAAGTCCTCCTTTTTATTCCGTATCTTTATATTTCTGGTTATGGGTAGAGATGGCTCTGCATAACGAATTAGTATAATAGTCCACCACGAGAGCGTGAATGCCGAAAGGAAAGGGTTCTTTGACATACCTTCCGCTGGGATCAGTCTGTTTGGACCAGGTCGGTTGCCACCGCATCACAGTCGAAGCGCAGTGAGGGGGGAAGTGCTCGTCGAACATCATGCGGTACCAGTAGCTATAGAGAAAAGTTAGTCAGTCGAAAACAAAGTATATGAAGTAATAGAGCACGCCAACGTACGCCTCCTTTGTATCGGGGATATCGGCGCCCCACTCGGGCTTGGGGTTCTTCATCATCTCGTCGGTGACGTGGAGCTCGGCGTTGTCCTTCAGCGCGTCGATCCAGCCGTAGCCGACGCCATCGGAGAACTGCTCCTTCTGACGCCATAGGATCTCGTCGGGCAGATACGGCTGCGCGTCGGGCTGGTCCGAGGTGTCGAAGGCTTTTCGCAGGATCCATTTCTCGATGCGCTCCTTTGTGATCATCTTCTCTTGCGGGTCAATGTTCATGCAGACCTCGAGGAACTGTAAAACCGATGATCAGTATCGCTGTAGTTATCGTGATGTGTGGAGGATGCGCGGAAATCCATCTTACCTGCTTGTCCAGGAAAGGTACACGAGCCTCTAGACCCCAGGCTGATGTAGACTTATTGGCTCGCAGGCAGTCTGCCAGGTGTAGGTTCTTCACCCTGCGAACGGTCTCCTCGTGGAACTCCTTCTTGTCGGGAGCAGCGTGGAAGTAGAGGTATCCACCGAAGATCTCGTCACTTCCCTCGCCACTAAGCACCATCTTGACTCCCATGGCCTTGATTTTCCGCGACAGCAGGTACATGGGCGTGGAAGCTCGGATGGTGGTAACATCGTAGGTCTCGAGGTGGTAGATGACATCGGACAAGGCGTTGAGACCGTCGTCTATGGTGAAGGTCATGACGTGATGTTTTGTGCCCAGGAACTTGGCAACTTTAAGAGCGGCCTCGTTATCCGGTGATCCAGGCAGACCGATAGAGAAAGAGTTGAGCTGCGGTAGGTATGTAACTGTCGACAGTTGGTTCTCGTCGTCAATACCAACCATACCCTCGCCTGTATCGGCGTTCTCTGCGACGTTGGGGTCTTGAGTGCTGGCGGCCAAAGCAATTTGCTTGAGTCTCAGGGTCTCCCGCTGGGCGATGGACGCAACTAGACTCGAGTCTAATCCTCCGGACAGCAAAACTCCGTAAGGGACTTCGGCCATCAGCCGTTTTCTGACCGACTTCTCGAGGGTTTCGCGAACAAGTTTTAGGTCCAGCGGTGTCTCTGGGACCCTCGAGTCGTCCCACCATGTTGGCTGGTAATAGCGGGTAGTTTCTTTTGTTAGAGTGTCGTAGATATGGCCCGGGGGGAACGAGCGAATGTTGTCGCAGACGCTATGTAGGCACTTCAACTCGGAAGCGAAGTATGCTGTGTCGGGTTCTTGCGAGTTCCATCCCTGGTAAAAGGTGGTGATGCCGATGGGATCACGGGCGGCAATTGTCCGGTCGAGCTTCTTGTCGTACAGCACGAAGGAGAACATGCCATCGAGGTATTTAGGTGCGTCGAGGCCGTATTGTAGATACTAGGATACGTGTAAGCAATTTCTACTCTGCTTGAGCTCGACGATAATCGGCGCATCCTGATTGACCTTACTAAGGGGATGATAACTTCGCAATCGGATGTGGTCTTGAAGTGGTAGGGCGTCTTCAGGCTTTTCCGAATCAGTCTGTGGTTGTAGATTTCGCCATTGACGGCGAGGACGATGCTCTCATCCTCGTTGGTGAGCGGTTGGGCACCGGACTCTGTACAACGTGTCAATATACCAGCATGGGACGTTGTTTTTATCGCTCGCTATACGTACCAACACCGACGATACTCAACCTCTCATGGCAGAGAACTACACCCAAGTCAACAACAAGAAGCCCCGTATTTGCAGGTAATGTGACTCACTGGTGTTCTTGGAAATAACGCTGCCACCTAGTAGACTGCATGTCAATCACACACTATTCGTGGGCATTGCTCGGCGGCGTCGTTTGCGACTCACTCCAATCGGGGCCTCGGTGGCGAACCCTGGGGAAAACAAGTCAATTGGGGGTCTGCGGATGGATGAGAGCGAGCACTCACTGTCTTGCTAGTTTCAGAGCCGTCGGTTTGAACTTTTGGACGTCGGGATGACTGCGCGCGTGTCCATGTTAGTCTAGGTGTCGAGTCACATGGCACGCGAATCGGCATGCGATGATATAGGGCGGGGTATATTCAGCTCCAAAACAGGGCTCGCGAATGCCCCTCCTCGACATGCTTTTCCCCAGAGCGCACACTCCCCTGGTGAGTCTAATTGCGCAAGCGGAGGAGGGAATAGTGACTAACCAGTGACAAGCAAATATGCCACACATCTTGCCGTCTCTTGTGTATGAGCTTTGCGAAATTGCCAAAAGTGTATATGCAATTGGGCCGGGATCCAAGAATTCGGATGCGGGTATGATGTAGTGTCTGTCTAGGTGGCCGGCTTCGAAACTCAAAACTTGGAATTTGGCAGAGGCGTATTGGGGTAGCTTAGAATAACACAACGATGGTGATTGGATTAAAGAGAGAGAGAGAGAGAGACAGAGAGAGAGAGAGAGAGACAGGCCAGATCGTGTAAAAAGTCACAAGACCAAATTAATAGACACACACTACTTTACTGCTAGAACTAGTATTACTCACTGCTGTGACTGGACTCTTGTTTCGCGATAGCAGATGAGTGCCGATCTCGGCGAAACCGTGACTTGACTTGGCCGGAGCCACTTAGTCGAAGGCAAAACACCCCCGAGATAGACAGACATCCGAGTAAGTAGATAAACACCCGAGTAGCTAAAAACGTCCCGGTAGATAAGGGAACTTCGCCAATCAGTAACTGGCCATTTCTACTCTCTGCTGTAGGCACTCACGCGTGGCTGGAATAATAAAACTTTCTACCACGCCGCCACTTCTCTATACAGCCAAGCCTCAAGTCAAGGTGCCTTGGTTGCTTGGCTCTCATAGCTCCGGAATGAACCCGGGTCCATGAGGTGAACCACTTTTTACACCATTCTACTTGACCTATACAGGAACCTGTACGTACAATAGTCAGTAATGTAGAACGAGCAACGAGTAAATCTGCCATATACCATATATACCTGGGTGGCTGTGACGATGATAGCTGGGTGCAATCCAATTCTAACCAGTTAACTGGGAAAACACCATGTCACGGACCACGTGTTGCGTCATCAAGCAGGTATTGAATGGGACAGGGTAGGCGGTTGGCTTGCCAGTTGTACAGTAGATTGAGTTGTGGTAGGCATGCGAACTGGAGTGAAGCGAAACGATCACGGCATGCATATAATAACCGGTAGAAGAGTACTGATGCTGGCTTGTGATGGCTTTGTTTATTTTGTGTATCACTCAATTTATGCTCGCCAAATCGTATCAGTCGTCATCTGCATTCTTTATCCCGTCATAGTCTACCACATTTTTGGAGCGGCATCCATATCAGGCGCTCGACTCAAACTCGCAAAGTAACGCCGCATCGTGGTATCCTTGAAAACCTGAACTCCTTATGCCCAAAGCCGCGCGAGTGCATCACCCTCAACCGTCCAAAGACATCGCCCTCTTAGTTGGCGGGGTTCGACCGAACCTCGCGTCGCACGCGCTTCTCGTATTCCATACGGTCCTTCTTGAACAAATTGTATGCTTCGGCCTGTGCCGGTGACTCGGGGTTCGGGTTGTCGAGCAAGTCCTGGACACCTAGGGCGATCTGTTTGATGGTGATGGCGGGTCTCCAGCCCTCGTCTTCGTTCAGGATGGAGAGGCAGACGGTCCCCGAGGGGTAGACGTTGGGGTGGAACAGCGGAGGCGTGAACTTGCCTGAGACGAGGCATTTATGTTAGCTGCATGGCTATTTGTGGCAATGCCTAGGGAAGAGGTGGAGAACTCACATTTCGGTGGCTTCGTCGGGTATTCTGCGGAGAGGTTGGCTTGGTCAGTAACGAGATAAATAGTAAGAGCTAGGTACCCCGGGGTTCTCTCGCACATACCGTCGGGGAAAATCATTGTCATCTTGAAAAGGCCGCCCTCCCAGATCGTCTTCTCCTTACCGGGGATGCCACACTCCCACGTCTTGAGATCGAGGACGCCCTGGGCATTCTTGACCGGTCGTGCCCAGAAACCAAAGGGATGGTCCTTTCGCCAGTGTTTTCTGTGGTTATTACGCTAGTTAGTCTCGGGTCGGGATGTTCGGCCATCTGTGGCAGCATTGTCTGTCCAAGGACAGCGACGACGTTGACGAACCTCTCCTCACCTAGACGCAAGGTGCAAAGCGACATTTTGGTAGGTTGGCAGTTGTGTTTCTAAGGTCGAGGTTCACGTCGGCAGCTTCGCCTAGGTAGACGGCGCGTGTGCAAAAGTCGGAAAGAACAGACCCAAAACCTGTAAGGCTGCGGCTGTAAACGAGCAATACGTCTGCGCAAGTGGTGCCGCGGATTTGGGGGATGGGGATCAGATGGGGTCCAGATGAGGGTGATAAAGTTTAGTGCTGTCGGTAGTTCGTTCCGAAACTCAGTGGTCGAGTGACAGACAGTACGTGAAAAGCGTTGAGGGGCAGAAAGGTAATGTAGCAGGGGTCTCGTGAGATTGAGCCAGTGGCACGAGGAGCACCTATATGACTTATGTATGTAGGTAGGTACTTAAGGCAGGTAGAGAAGAGATATAGGTAGAAGTTTAACCTACTACCACAGATCAGGCAATCAATTATTGGTACCTAGCGGATGAGGCAACAGCCTCGGGCGTCCTTAAATATGTACCCTCGTGGCTTCCACTAGGTAAATAGCTTCATTAATGGCTGCACCTATATCCATAGGTACCTACCTACAAGTACTATATCTCGGTAGGTAGGGTACCTACCTCAGGTCTGTAAGTACCTACCCGCATACATGTTTTGCCTGGGTTTAGGATGAGCTGAGCAAGGTAGGAAGGTAGGCGGTGTATAAATCTACTATGCAGACCAAAGTTGGCAGCAGTAAACTTAAGGTACCTAGGTACATATTAAGAGGGGTTACTTGATTATGTATCTATGCCGGACCCATAGCGGGGTCGAGTTTACCGTAGCGGGCGGGGGGGGGTCTAGGAAATGATGTCTGGGGATCGTTTTAGAAAATTAAAATTATTTTTTTCAACATATATTGTAACTGAAAAGTAGGGTTAAAATTATTTAAAATAAAAATAATTTTAAAAATTAAAAATAATTTTTTATT
>MU384098.1:0-39066 GCA_022495065.1 Xylaria telfairii | reverse complement strand
TTATATTATATAAATTATTAAAATTAATTTTTTTAATTTTAAATATTATTTATAATTTATTAAAATATTTATTTATAATTTTAATATTTTTATAAGCTTATTAATTTAAATCAAGCTTTTTTTAATATATATATAAATAATAATAATATTTAATAAAACATTTAACTTAAAAATTACTAACTATAAATAATTATTAATTAAAAAAATATATTTTAGTTTTAAAAATTAAATTTATAGCTTTATAAATAAATTTAAGTTATATAACTAAGTTAGTTTAATTAAGTTAGTTAATATAATTATAAATAGCTTGTTTTTTAATAAGTAATAGTTTTAATATAAGGTGTAGCTTGTAATTTAAGCCACTGCGGCCCGCGAGGCGGTTATAAAAAACAGCGCGCGTAATGTTAAAAGCTTTCGCAACCGTAGCTATTTTAGCTGAAGGGTATTTTTTTAAGTATTTAAGTACGTTTTATACCTTTTGTTCTATTTTAAAACTTAAAAATCAATAGCGCGGATGTTTTTTTGATAAAAATAAATAGGTTGGTTAAAAAAGTGGTTATTTAGGTGACGGGCACCTACTTTAGTAGGTGAGCCCAAGCGAGTTCCAAATAAAGTGGGGCATGGCACGGTTACTGGGTTAGGTTGCTCGGCAATGTGCTAGCCCTTGCACATCTGCGTTGTGTCGCTGCCTTGTAAATATTTTGGTCCTATAGGTATTTATGCTGCTACCAATGTCAGAATTAGTTTATGAAGACCTTCACCTTGAGAATTTTTGGACAGCCGTTAAAGAATAACGACTTTCCGCCCGGAGATGATGACGACGTTGTCGGGTTCTCCTTTGGAAGCCGAGAGGTGGAAAAACGCGTTAAATAAGACAATTGACGCGGTTGAGACATGCGGCGAATTCGCCGCTAAGAAACAATACTCTCAATACGCAAACCCAGGCCTACAAATCGGCCACACTCTGCTCGCATTGCCACTGGATCCAGCCCAAGTAGCCCTGATCCGCGATGTATCCCGACAGGCACCTTTTGGCCGCGGCGCTGAGACCTTGGTCGACACAACTGTGAGGGACACATGGGAACTCAGTACCTCCCATTTTTCCATCACCAACCCGGCATGGAGCGCATTCGTTAGCCAGGCCCTTCAGTCCATCTCACAGGGGTTGGGCATGTCTAGTGGTGTCAAGACTGAGCTGTACAAGCTCCTCCTTTACGAGAAAGGCTCCTTCTTCAAACGCCACAAGGATTCTGAGAAGGCGCCCGGTATGATTGCCACACTGAGTATAATTTTACCCTCGAGGTACCAAGGCGGCGAGGTGCACCTGTCGCACGCCGGAAAGAACCGCGTCTTCGACACTAGTCAAAGCATATTCGACGTCTCCGTCCTCGCGTGGTATGCTGATGTAACACACGAGATCAAACCGATCTTGGATGGCCACCGGCTCGTCCTGATATACAACATCCTCCGGACAAGCGACGGTACGTCATCCGCTGGATTCCTCGCGAAGCAAGACCAGAAGATGCAAAATGCCATTGCCAGTTTGAATCTGCATCCTCCTACCCCGAAACGCCTACTTTACCTCCTGGACCACAAGTACTCCCAGACCAGCTTACGGATAGATCATCTCAAGGGTCGAGACCGCGCTGTTGGTCAGACCCTAAAGGAGGCATGTACGAGAAACGGATGGTACATGTTTTTGTGCAACATCACGAAAACCAGCTCGGATGTCCGTTACGACGACTATTATGATTCTGGGGACGAAGACAAAGGCCCGGAACTGGCCATAGATACCATCGCGACATGCAGTGGCCAGATCTTCGCTTCGAATATTGAGTTGCAGGATGAGGACATTCTAGGACTTGACCCGTATAGTAACCGCGATGCAGACAGCGAGTCGGAAGGCGAAGATACGGGAAATGAGGGTGCGCTTGTAGAGTATAGGTATCATGATTCGGTAAGTTGTCCCCCGTACCATAAATCGCCCCAGTCTCGGTCGCCAAACTGCTTCAGTTCGAGAGGCTAACAACGTCAGGCTGCTGTCATCGTTCCCAAAAACCAACTGGACCAATTCTTCGATTTCGACGTTGAAATAAAAGTGCTATTTGACCTAGTTATGGATGATTTCAACGCCTGTCCCGAGGATACTGCCATCCGTGAAATGGTCACCGATTTTATGTCGAAGACGGTTGACCACACTCCGATGATGGCGCCGCTTGTATTGACATGGGCTTGGCGCATAGCAGATGATAGTCTGTTTCGTGCAGCCGTCCGCGCGGGGCTCAAGAAGGGTGTACCAGAAGCTGGAGTAATCGAGGCTCTGGTGAAAATAGTCAAAGATTCCCCAGGCTCGATTGACTGGGACAAGAGGTGCGTTCTGTTGCAGAGAAGTCGGTGATTGTGTCAAAATGCAGGAATGAATTAACAGTTATTCAGCTTCGGTGGATTGGTGTCTAGCCACCGCAGCCTCGTGATACTATCCAAATCCCTGGATATTGCCAAAAAATTACTTGATGAAGGTGACTTGCGAAACTCATTTCAGCAGTGGTCTACGATAAAACTTTCGAGTTTTGCGGGGATACAGTCCCTGACAGTTGGTGACCACGATTCCATTATGGAAATTGCGGCTTCTCAATGGGAGAACGACGGCTGGATTATGAATACGTAAGCTTCATCACTTCTTGATAATTGGTAGCTTTGATGCCAACTGGCGAGGCACCTTGAATTGAAATAACCCTCTCCATGTTATAGAACTGACAGTTTCCAACTTGAAGGTTCCTACCCAAAGCCCGCGACTATTCCGATCAGAATCTCCTTTCAAAAATCATATGCTCCCTGTTACAGAAAGACCGTGAAGGTGAGCTTGACAAAGCTAAAGACGTAGCTAGCATTCTCCTTGAGTCTGGAATGCAGAAGCTGCGTTTGGCCAGAATCAAATTCAACTCTATAAGAGGAGATCAAGATGACTGGTCGGAAAGCGAGCGATTTTGCCAGTTGCTCGACAACTGCCTACTATCAGGTTTACAGCAATATGTTGACGAGCTACTACGTCTAAGCCTCAGTACTATTAAGGCTGCCCCCAAAAATAATGGCTCGTCTGTCCTCGTTGGCGGAAACAAGTCAAGGGTGTCACATCATTCAAGCTTGGCCCAGGAGATGCTATGTGCTATGTGCGAAGACTTTGAGAAGAACGAGATGTCACCAAGCGAGCCAGCCCGGGACTTCGTCATAGCCGTGCTGAAAAAGTTTGTGCTTACAAATTTGCCCAAATGCCCAAAACCGCTTCAGGGCCATTCCCACCAACGGCGGGGGTGTGGGAAATGCAAGCACTGCCAGGAACTTGACACATTCCTGATTTCGCCCAACGAGCAGGAAACGACATTCCAGAAGGGCCCCAAGATCTGCTCGCATCTGGAATCGCAACTACCCCGAGATCTATTCCGATGCACAACTGGAAACCTGGAATACAGTAAAAAGCCACAATATCGACTCACGGTGGTCAAGCTGGATCGGGAGTATCAAGTAGCCATGGATGAGTATAAGGAGGACCTGCGTCAAGTTCTCCAGAAGGCGCATCCTTTCCGCTCCGGATACGTAAAGCAACTCCTGGGAGACGCGGCATATGGTGAATTTGTTATGTTGGAACAGCTTCCTCACTCCGAGGAGGTTGAAGCGGAGGATGAGAGGGGTTCACAGGTAGGGCGGAAAAGACGGGCTCAGGGGAGTATTGACTTGCCTATTGCTAAGAGACCGTAGGCCAAAATAGCAGCCGAGAGACAAGAGTGTAGAGAAGGACCTGGGCATATTCAGTTAGAGGGCCAGAGGAATTTCGGTCAAAGTTTGGATGCAGGGAATTATTAAGGGCTCGTCGCGGGAGTATAATCACCTGAGCTTTTATATAAAGGAACATAATGCCGCCCAGGTGCGGGAATGCCAAAATCTACCAACGATTAATTAAATTAATTCACTCCTGGTCCCTCTGACACTCTCCCACAACGTTTCCACAATAGGAATAACATGATCAGACAGCGGTCCCTTCCGAATGAAAGCCATATTCTCAACCACTTGGTCAACTTTGCTTGCGCCAAGCAATACACAATCATCATCTGTCAATTTCGAATGATGACAGACCCAGCGAATTGACACTTCTAGCGGCGTTAAGCCCAGAGCTCTAGTCTCCGTGTCAAATGTCTTGACTGCGCTTAATACGTCTTCGCTCCCATACATCTTCTGTATGTGCTTCCCCAGAGGATTGTCGTCTCCCATTCGCGTCCCGGCATGCTGCCCGTTCACGAAATTTCCAGTCAGGAAACCGGCAGCCACCGCCCTATTGGAGCATATTCTGTCAACGAAAGCTGCACCTCATGGGCAAAGACGAGCGGGTATACTAACCAAAACGCGACGAACTTGATATTATGAGCGCGCAGAATTGGCCACAGCTTCGTCTCCATGCCGCGAGATATCACGTTGTAGGTGCCCTGGTAATAGCTCGGCTTCGGCCACCCATTCCGTTCGCATAATCGGAGCATCTTCTCGAGCATCGCCGGTGGCACATTCGATACCCCCCACTACAGCAAGAAGTCTCATTCAGCTAGACGTGACACGCCAAACGTGTGATTATGTGTTCATTATCGGGCACTCACGGCCTTGCAATGACCTTTCGCTATCTGGGCCACGAATGCTTGGATTTGCTCCTCGAGCGACGTGGTGGGGTCAGCACGATGTACGTAAAGTACGTTGACCTGTCAAGATTATGAGCGGCTTGGACAGCATGTCGACAGCCGTTGTAGATATCCCCGTGATATTGTGCACTTACACCCTCAGGCCGCTGAAGACGCCGCAAGCTCGCGTCAGCGGATGTCGAGACAGCCTCGAGTGTTAGGTCGCCGCTGCCATCGGTGGCGGTATCTGTATACACCTTCGTGTCGATTACGAAATGGCGACTCAGGTCTCTCGCCTCGCCTAGGAGCTGTTCCGATCGGCCGGGGTTAAGGGGAGGGTACCGGGCACCCGTGTCGAGACGGGAGATGCCGAGCTGCTGAAGTGTTCGCAGGAGGTGCGTGACGGAATCTGCATCTTGGAATGCAGTGCCGTCTAGCCCGAGCCCGCTCGTGCCAAAGACGATTTGCGGCGCCATTGTGAATTAGGACTGGTCGGATGTGGTGTGAATGCTCAGAGATGGTCCAGCGAGAGGCAGCACATTCTAGCGGTTTAAGTAGCTATTCACAGTCCCAAATACTCCGTACCTCCCTAATAATTACGATATGCCTTTTCTTTCACCACCCTGAAGCATCGTATATTTGTAAGCCGTTGCGCAGTGTCCTGTATCCATCCACCCACTCGCTAACTATAGTGCAGCAAATACGCCAAAGCTATCCCACTAGCGCCGGTGCTGACGGAGGGTGCTGGCGGGGGGTACGGGTGCGACGGAGGGTGTGTGAACGGAGGGACGGAGGGTCACTATCATAGAACCCGAGGTTTTCCACCGCTGAGCCTGGTCTCCAACGACCTCAAATCCCGATGATGAAAGGCTGTTGAATTAAATCCGTCCACCCCATATGCCCACTACCTGGTTTTAATAATGTCCATGCTTTTATTTTAGTATTGTGGCATTTTCCCACAATAAGTGACACCCACTTTCCTTTTATCTACCTACCTAGGAAGCTATACGTCGTTTCGCCATTACCTCTAAACCTCTCGCAGCTTAACGCCATCTACGCAATCTTGCCATTTCAACATCTTCAGGTAACAGCATTCAACAGCTGAAATGACAACCATGCCGCTACCAATGCCAATCCAAACACCATTCAGCTGCAAACCAGAGGGCCCCAGTTCCAACCAAATGGCAAGCGGAACGGCGGCGGAATAGTTCACGACTGTAACCACCCATGCAGCGACCGATTGTCGCCCAAGGCCGCGAAGCATTCCGTTTGTGAAGCAAATAAAGGCGTCGATCACTTGGAACGCGCTAACTGTCAACATAGTCTTGGCGGCCATGGCGCACACGGCAGGATCGTCCGAGAAGAATTGTGGTAGGTGATGCCGCAAGGAAAAAATGACGAGTCCGTCAAAGCAGCCGATCGCTGCAAAGACGCACCCATACAGAATGGCTGCTCGGCGAGCTGGAGCTAGCAATCCTGCGCCGATGAGATGACCAATGCGGGTGCTGATCCCGACACTCACAGAAAACGGGATGTGCCACGACACAACAGAAATTGTCGTGAGTACCGTCTGAGTTGCGAGACTATGGGAAATCACGGGTTAGAAACTACCGCCAATACTAAAGTCTAACCCCTTTTTAGGAGGGGTTCGGGGTTCTGTAAAATCATGTACCACACAGGTGCATGCCAAATAGGAACGGAATACATACTGTGTCGTGCTCAAGTACGACGTACTAAAAGCTACAATCTCAAAGGCACCCCATTCCGCCAAGTTTACAAGAGACCCAGCAACAGAAAGCTTGACCATGGGCCTCCATTTAGAAACTGATAAGGCAGCGCGAGAGAATCCCCCCCAGCATTGATGTGACCATCGCCCGGCGGGACTCGCGATATAGAGTAACAGCAGGGTCGGGCGAAGGTTATTGGTTAACGCGGTGCCGAGGGCCGCGCCTGCGAGGCCCATTCCCAACTTGAAAGCGAACAGCCAACTCAGAAGGGCGTTTACCGGGGTGCACACGACGAGAATGCACACTACGATGTTCGGGTTAGTACTTGTCTTACCGAGAAGATTCGATTATCTATTCGAGGATATGCCACAACGATCAAAGCATTAATTCCGATCGGGCCAGTAGCCTTTCATCCTAGGAGGGAACGCGTCCAAGAGCAAGAAGGGCATCAAAATTACTTACTAGCCGCTTTGAAATCCCCTTGTGCTTGGAGGAACCGTTTCAGAGCTTCAAATGACGCGTAACCCGGCATACCAATTATACTAACACGTAAGAAAGTTCCGGCCATAACGGCTAGGTGGTGCTGCTTGACGAATAACGACAATATCCACGGCGAAGCAGCCCAGACGGCTCCAATTGGCACGGCAGTGAATGCCATGATGATCAACATACGCTGGACATGCAGGCCGACGGTAGTAAGACTTCCAGAGCCGTAAGCTTGTGCGCACAAGGTGTCGAGGGCGGTGGCCATACCCTCGAACGCGGCGAATCCAATAATATTCATGGTAGTCATGCCAATACTAGCGGCAGCTAGGTCATCGGGGCTTAGGTGTCCGGAAATGAAGGTGACGACGATGCACCATGAGTATTGGAGAAGATAGGTGGCAACTGCGTGCATAAAAGCACGTTAGTCGAGATCTCTAAGCTCTGTATCATAAAAATTGCTAGATTGTACGACACAAGGAGACTAAAGTATCAGGCACGGGAGGTTTTTATACACACCAAGCGGTACAGAAAACCGCAGGAGTAACCATAGTTCCGACCACCTATCATCTGTAATCGACGAGACTATAGCATGGGATGATGAATCTGCCAAAAGTGGTGTGGATTCTGAGGGCGGAAGATGTTCGGCCACCTCATCGCGCACCTCGCCCGACACCATAGAGTGGTACACCATGTTGCCAATGGATTTCGGGATACGCCCGGATTCACACAAGGAGCCAATGTTGATGATGTTAATGAGACCGCCGGATCCCAGGGCGCACGTAGAAAAAACTAGCGGCGCCCTCAAGCGAGACTGACGCCCCACAAAAGGTACTTTACCTATCCTTACTAGAACTGGCGAGGATCTTCGAGGTTCCAAGATTATCGACCCATACAAATGTCTAGACTAGTCTAGGATGGGAGTCAGGAAGGTGCCAAGTCATTATACTGATAGATACGATAGACTGAAGGTCTGGAGAAAGATACTCATCAAAACGGACCCTAGGAAAGCATCATGGTTTATGTCTTGTGAAGGTCTATGCAAAAGACATTGCCATAGCGCATCAATACTAATTGCACAGCCCCTCGCCAGTACAAATCCTATTACAGGTTTCCGTATCATACGACGCCACATAGATAAGTACAGTATAGATTATCATATAGAAAGGAAGGGCTGAGGTCGCCTTGAAGTCACAACAAGTACTCCGTACTACAGTAGCTATATGCTGACGCCACCGGGGGTGGGGGGAGACGGGGTTCTCAACGAGATACTTTTATCGGAGGATAGCCGGGTTAAAGCCTTGGGGCAAAAAAGTCTGACATCCTGCTTGAAAAAAAGTCTATAGAAAATCAAGGAGACGCCCATTCTTATGTTTTATGCTAGTGTTCTTACGGTTATATGTAAAGCTTCATGCTCAGTAGTAAGTTTATAGTCACCTAAAGTGCTCTTTGCGGTAATCGTTTCACCTAAATAGTAAGACAATGCATATTCGAGGCTTCTCTTGAATTATACGTTTAGCTGTTCACGAGAAGATAGTTGTATATGAGGAGCGTATAATTTAGTTTCACCTCCGCACATGCCCCTGACGTAGGATAGAAAGTAGTGTTAAGTAACTAGTCTTCTACTATAGTAACTTAGCTATAGCACCACTTCAGAATATTGCCCTCTGGAGGCAGTATTTATCCGGATACTTAAGTGATGAGAACATATATTTATTTTAGTAAGTTTAATGAGTTATGGATTAGTTTGGTTACTTCTACTATAAGAAAACCCCTTCAAGGCCATTGTTACCGAGTTATATGTTGTCCAAGTGCTCCCAATATCGACTCACCTACTCAAGATGCGGATCAAAAGCCACATGACTGGAACCTAATATTATGGTCCGAAAAGGAGGCCTCACCTGAAGCTCTAATAAATAGGTAGTTTGGGGCCGGGGAAATCCTTTTGCCTGGAACCTACGTTGCGTTAATGGCCAAACGCCTTCGACGTAGTTAAACGCCTGATGTAATATAATGTTTGAGATCAGCAAATAAGTTGATAAATTGAGGACCCAACAAGAAACATCAATGTGGAATAGCCCAATGTCTAATCATGGACAGGTGCATCTTCACTATGGTTAGAGTAACCCAGATCTGCACTGATACCCGGAATATGGGATTGGCGCAAGGAGCTTCCGCTTCAGGTGGGAGGGGAGTACATACAATGTTCCATATAGTAGATAGTATCGTGTAACAATTCCGATACATACTGCAGTGAATATATTAACTGCTTAATATTGAAAGAGCCCTAGTTGCCAATTCTGACTGTTTCTCCCGGGAGGCTATGAGTAGTATAATGTCGCCCTGCAGTTGTCCGGTTAAGTCTTGCCAATTCCATACGCATGAACCTAACGTCAGAAGCTCTCTTCATGCCGTGCAATGTGAGCGTGTTTTAGCTAGGCTAGGATGGATCAAATAAAACGCGGGGTCTACACACAGGCCCTCGTCTTCGTGCTCGCACTGAGCCATTAGGATGTGGTCACGGTGGGCTTAGAGCGATGCGTCAACCGCCACGATGTCATCATAAATCGTATACAAGGCTTAGCCGATATCCTGATAACGAGAGGTGGACGTACACGTGGCCGCATAAGCTTGCTTTTCAGGTCGTCATTGCCATCATCCTTACTCTTGTCGCCTTCACCACCACCACTCACTCACTCACTCACTCATACGGCCCCCTGGTAGTTGCCGTGGGGGGAGTCCTCATCCACCCAATCTTCATTGCAGTTCTCTAAATCGTCTTGTGTTACAGTGATGGGCTAGATCGGTAGTAGTGGCGAGGCCCAGATGGAGTGTAAGCCCGTTGGATTCGTCTGGTAATATGCTTCATCCTCGATCGGGGGGTCGCGGGTGTCGCGGGCAACATGAGTAGAGGACTAAACGGCTTCTTGCCGTGTTTGATTCCAGAAACGAAGGAATTCAGAGAATACTAGGTACGTTCCCTAAGCATATTTATGTGGTAGAGCATCTATCTGATAATAAGAAGTGATTTAAAAAAAATATTAATGCAATCAATTAACTCGATGCATTTTATGCCCCTGTTTTGACTGGCTCTGTGGCTATGATTTAAGTATATTGCCCGATCAAGCAACACATGCACTTTTCTACAGTAAGTTACAGTAGGTATGTCAAGAAAAGAAACGACGACAATACCTACTGCAAGCCGATAAGCATCTAGCGAATCAACCGAACCGGAAATGTATGCCGAGCTAAATGCGTAATCGGTTGCATCGCCATCGATAATGTAACAGTACTTATGCTTTTGCGAAATAGCGCCGTCGCTGAAGCCAAAAAGTGGCGCCGAACTAAGTACAATATCCATACTTGGTACCTACCTTAGGTACCTAAGGTATACGTGCAAGTTGCTCAATTAGCAACAACATCAACAACATCAACCCCAGCTCCTTCCGACAGTACAGTACCCAGACGCTGTCTTGCAGTATGAGCTGATCGTATCGGTGCCAAGCCCCGACCGTTACACCAAGAATGGCGGGGGTCGCCGACACTGCAGCCAGCCACTTTATTTTACTTTCCCCAGCTCCATGACCAAACGATGCCGGTGCTGGTGCTGGTGCCGGTGCTGGTGCTAAACTGATATCATAATTCCTACCTACAGTACGAGTCCACATCGAGAATGAAGCTTGCCGTCTTCTCCGCCAAGCCCTACGACAAGGTCTACCTGACGCAAGCGCGGGCCGCGGCGTCGCTCAGCAGCCCCGACGACACCAGCATCGAGGTCGCATACCACGAGTTCGCCCTGAACACCGAGACCGTGTCGCTCGCGGCCGGTGCCGCGGCCATCTGCGTCTTCGTGAACGACACGCTGTCGGAACAGGTGCTGGCGTCGCTGCATTCGCTGGGCGTCCGCGCCATCCTCCTGCGCTGCGCCGGGTACAACAACGTGGACCTCGAGACGGCGTCGCGCCTGGGGCTGTTCGTCGCCAACGTGCCGTCGTACAGCCCCGAGGCCGTCGCCGAGTTCGCCGTCGCCCTGGTGCAGACCCTGAACCGCAACACCCACCGCGCCTACAACCGCGTGCGCGAGGCCAACTTCTCCCTCGACGGCCTCCTCGGCCGCACCCTCCATGGCCGCACCGTCGGCATCCTCGGCACCGGCAAGATCGGCGTCGCCTTCGCGCGCATCATGCGGGGCTTCGGCTGCGAGCTGCTTGCCTACGACCCCTTCCGCAACGACGAGTTCAACAAGTACGGCGAGTACACCACGCTCGAGGATCTGCTGTCCCGCGCCGACATCGTCAGTCTACACTGTCCGCTGATGGATAGCACACGCCACATCATCAACGAGACCACGCTGGGCCAGATGAAGAAGGGCGCCATGCTGGTGAACACGTCCCGCGGCGGGTTGGTCAACACGAAGGCCGTCATCGCCGCCCTGAAGAAGCAACATCTGGGCGGGCTCGCGCTCGACGTATACGAGCACGAAAGCGCTTTCTTTTACGACGACCACTCCGGCACCATCATCGAGGACGACGATCTTATGAGGCTCACCACGTTTCATAATGTTCTCGTCTGTGGGCATCAAGCTTTCTTTACCGAGGAAGCATTGCGGGAGATCGCCGACGTTACTCTCCGCAACCTGGCAGACTTCGTGCATGGGCAGGAATGCAACAATTCATTGGTCCAACCTAGCCCGGACCAGGGCGCCCCGCCGATAAAGCGTGCCAGGAGTGACACCATCCCAATTCGGATTTAGATCCCTTACTGTAGATGGACCGCTAGTGAGTCCCGGATAAATAGAAGGATAAATTCGGTTAGGAAGAACGGGATTTGGGAGATTACAGACTTCTGCTTCCTAACAGTACAGTACCTAAAGCACCAAGTTAGTACCTAGACGATAGATAGATATGCCTTATGGATAGACTATACTGTCCCCTTCCGCTATAAACTAGATGGGCTGTAGCTACAAGTTGATTATCTCATATCTGCGGCTTCATCATCCAAAGACACGAAGTGTGCTTGATACTATAATATGGTTAAGAAGGGCCTGAGTGTGTTATTTCGAGGCTTAGCGTGAAGAACGTGATGTATTCAAAGCATACCACACCAGTATCCCTTAGTATTGAGCGAGTTTTCTACCTAGTACATGCTTCTCTTTACGTAACCACGAATCTCTGCTTCTCTACTAGTACCCCGTCCTTGTCAACCCGAATCTGCTCCGACGAGAACCTGACCTCGACACCGAATTCTGTAACGTCCGGCGTAAGAAGCGCGCTCGTACTGTTGCTCCACTGCTCCAAGACGACGTTCTCGTCCGCGCCGTACCACTGCAACACTCGAAGTCAGTTATTGCTATTTGGGGCGTATTATACGAAGCTTGTAGAACTTCTAGACCCCATCATGGTCTAAAAGGAAATCTTATACTCTAGAAATTACCAAAACAAGAAGAAGGTGGCTTCGAGAATTACTCACTAGAATAGTATACGCTTCCTGGTGTGGGATGGGGATCTGCCGGAATTCTGCTAACGGAAGCAGGTCAAGGTTGACCTTCGTAGAGCCATCCGGCTGGGCCGTCTGTGTGACGTTGTCGATGAGGGAGAGTGGCTCTATAAGAATTCCGGAGTCAGAAACATTCCGCTTATAGCACAGATTTGCCCTATTTCCTGGGGTCTAGGGAGTATGTGAGAGCACGTGAGAGTAAAACTCTCGCTGAAAGGGAAAGAGACAACACCGGAATACATACTGAGAAGCGCTAGCCAGAGGCCTTCTAAACAGGCGTAACAATAGTTCGGAGAGTATATAGATCTCATTGTGCAGAAATCATTCGTAGGGCGATAGGTAGTCTCGTTTGTCTCCGAGAATCTACAGGGTGCATTGTGAGCGAATAAGGGTTGTCGAGGTCAGAGGGATATTGTAGGATTACAATACTCACGTAGGATACAATCCATGGTATTTCAACTCGAAATTAAACCTGACGAGCACCGCACGTTTTAGATACCATTCAATGGGATTCGATCATGGCATGGTAGTAGGGAAACTCACTCTTCATCGGCAACGCCATACTCCAGGACTTCGAGGTTGCAGAGCTGAGCGGTCCCTTGTATCTCCTCGTTCAGCAGCGTGAACGATAGCTCATGTTCCCCGGAACCCAGCGCCGAATCTATCTTCATGTTGTAGATATACCGGTCCACTCCAAGCTCGGGATTAATCTCCCACCCTACGTCCACCCCGTCCACCTCTACTCGCAAGTCACTACTTGCCGTCATGCCGCTATGAACCCTAGATTAGCAAATACCGCCTAAGGCACAGGATATAGAGAAGCCAAAGAAGCTACGGATAGAGTTGGAGAAGACAACTCCTAATTAGGCGGCTTGTGTTCCCAAGACAAGTCGAAAAAGAAGCCTAATAGACTCTAGGGTACTAACCTGACGCTGAATTGAAGAAGATACGTATCGTATGTTCCCGCAGAGGTAAAGGTGTCGCTCCACTTCTGTGTCGTATTCAACAACGTCCATGGATACGCCTGTATCGGCATGTTGGTACGTTGGATCTTCGGCTCGCTCGGAGGGTCCGTGTACCACTGCTTCCATGGCACGGAGCTGGGTGACTGGGCAGAGTTGACACCAAAGTAGGCAAACCCACCTTCGTATTCCTCGCCTACGTCGATTATAGAGTGACCAAGCTCGTGGCGGAGGACCGCGGGGCCGTTAACGGGAGAAGCGGTCACAACACTGGGGACGAGGCTCAGCAGCTAGAACACCAAGATGAGAAAGGGGTAAAGTAATGCAGAACCCACGTGAACTCGCCACCTAAGCCTCCGTATAACGGGTCATTTCCGAGAAGAATAGGATAATCACAAGCTTCCGTGGACTGGCACGCTGCGTGGGCTACTTCGGGTTTATCGTAATAGACACCACGGAGCTCTGTGCCGTCTCGATAAAGGCCGTAGACGGTGCTTTTCCCAGACGCAAAATTAGAATCTAAAGCAAGATGATCCTGTTTGACGGAGGGATACTAACTCCAAAGGTTTCCCGCCAACGCCGACGCCGCTCTTTCGATATATAAATCAGACTTGTTTTGCTTATATCATGAATCACAAGTGTCACGCACCTCAGCACTAGGCGAAAATCCAGCCCAGAAGTTCATCAAGGGAACCACGTCTGCGAACGTCCTGTTATAACGCTGGAGTCAATAATGTCCACTTGTAGTAAGAATTACTTAGGGTTTCGGGAGCATGCAGGAGTAGCAGGAGCAGAAGATGCCCCTTAAGGCAACTTAGGGCTCTGAGACATGCTAAAAGGAGGAATAAAAGATTCCAGGGGAACTAACTGCCCATCCGTGACGTTCTTAGCAAGGGCCAACGCATCAGCGAAGAATTTATCCTTCTCATCCTCGGTATCTACAGTATCATGTCAGCGGGGAGACTACATGTTGGGTGAGCATTATAGAGCGTATACAGACATCCATCACCGAAGAATATAAGGTCGATGCGATTGCTTGAGGGCCCAGTTACGATGAGGGGTTGAATCTCAAGAGGTGGCGGCGCGACATCTTGTCTTGTCTGGGTCGTGCCAACCTTGCGGCTTGCGAAACTACCTTCCCACTGGTGCTCACAGAATTGTGCCAGAGCAATGGTCGCGGCAGTAGCTAGCACGATGAAGCTCTTCATGGCGAAAATTGGTGGAGTTTACGGTGAAACAAGAGGAGTAATCACCGGCTGACCTTCAGCCATTTTATACATCCTAACTCACGAAAGGTCACCATGCGCAGTGATAGACTTGGAAGAATCGTTCTTGGCTTACCCCAAGAATTGTCCTCTACCTAGTTTACCTTCCGGAAGAGGCATACCGCTGATCTTGGTATGCCTTAGTCAATTGGTGGATTCTCACTGCCACTCTCCAACCCATATCTATATCTATCTTCGCTTGCACATTGTGGTGATATCAGAGGGAAAACTTGAAAGGGACGAGAAAGACAAAGGAACAAAAACCGTAATCATGCGTAGTTAACTAAGGGATGATGATCCCTCACATACGAGCTGACATGACGTACTTTCAACTTGCCGTTGGAATCAATGAGGTCGCAAATGGATCGTCAGTCGTAGACACTTAGACCAAATGTCTTACGACGAACCCAGATCAAGTCGCACTCCAAGCAAGAAGCAATATATTGATCAAGGTCATAGACATTATAAATAGTTCCCAAATTATGACTGACATACAGGTTCATCGTGTCTCATACCCTCCCTCTCACGCACCATTTTTAAAGCCCACAAGCACTCGTAGCAACCTGGACAGCAGTAGCTTCAACCCGGCCCAGCGCAACAGCCTGCCCGTTGGTAAGAGTGTTCATTGCTGCGAGCGCGATGTTGAATCCCGCGCCCGCATGGTCCACGGCTAGGAC
This sequence comes from Xylaria telfairii, assembly GCA_022495065.1. Classification (NCBI taxonomy): domain Eukaryota; kingdom Fungi; phylum Ascomycota; class Sordariomycetes; order Xylariales; family Xylariaceae; genus Xylaria; species Xylaria telfairii. Next base: position 23,795 of record MU384098.1, on the reverse strand, counting down.
GTTGACGCTCCTGCCGTTGTAGGTGAGCTTCCAGCATGTGCCGCAGGCCGCGGAATTCCAGCCCGCAACCGCGACCGCAGCCCCGATGTTTGGGAAGCGCGGGATTTGTCCCTGTGTCTGCCACCCGTACCGAGTTATCAGCCCGTTCGGGCCATCCGAGCACGCCACAGCCGTCAGGCTTCGCCCGGCGTTGTCGTAGCCTTGGTCATAGGCCACTGGAATTTAGACGTGTTAGTTAGTGAATCTGGAGGAAGGTGTGTGCATCCGTACGAGCACGATGGGTAGAAGGGGGCAAGTGACCAAGAAAGAGTGTCTAGAGTCAGTAACAAAAGAAAACAATGTAAGCCTACCTGTCACAGCTGAGGTGGCAACAGCCAGCGTGAGGAAGCTGAAGATATTGGAGAGTTGCATCTTGTATTTTTACTCGTCTGGCTTTATGATGAGGTTGATGAGGTGGGAGTTTTCGACGAATCAAAGACTACAGAGGCGACTGGAAATAGAGGCTTGCTTGTTTTTCGTAGGGAGATTGTTGATGCTTTGGTAGAACTCCGATATATGAGGCAGAGAAGAGGTGAGACTCGCATTCAACACGGTCCTTATATACTGCTTCCATCTTCTCCCCCTTGTAGTGTTATTATCATACGGTGTATGAAGAAGGCGGAGCCCCGTGTTCGGTAGGCCTACTCAATATGTCATACATCCATTTGTCTTAACCATCTTAGTAGTATCGCGCCACAGCTCTTCGTATTAGGACCATGAAGCGGGTAGATCGGGCACAAGTAGGCCAAGTCAGGCAACGTGATGTAACGCCCCAGCACATCCCTGATTGGAGAGATCCGTTGAATCATCACTGGCGTTTGACTGCTACTGCAGCAATCCGCGTGGTGCAAGTCTTATTAAGCTCACATTTTGTACATGGAGCCCGAGTGGACGACGATACGAATAACAATAGGGCTAGGCAGTGCGTCTAGAATCTATGCAGGGCATCTCGTGATTATTTTTGTTTTCTCCTTTGACTGGCTCTGTTATTGAGTATCTGTGCGTGGTGGCTGCCCATGTCTGCGCCAAGCGCCCAAATATTTGCAAACACAACATAACGGATCGTAAGACACGCTCAAGCTCTTACGTCCCCGTACTCCTGCCCGTACAACATATCCTCAGTCTGTTCTTAGCTCTTCCCTGATGCCATGATCCACAAGAACAAGAACTAGGCCTGTACCATAAGCATCGTGGGCGCTATAAATCTCGTATTAGGCCAGCTGACTTGTGGGGTTGGGGCCTATGCGCAATGCCGATCCGCGTTGGAGGAGTTCGTATTTGCCCCGCGACCCTTACAGGAGCCCAAACGCTTGGCCTCCAATCTACTGCCTATAGAGAGCCTAGAAGTTCCACTACAAAGTTGTGTGTTGCAAGTAAATAAACAGCGAGCTTAGGTGGTTGTGCTGCTGATGAACCAACGGGCCGTAGCGAAATCTCGAAGGGCATATCTGCACTTCACTCCATTGCCAGGCTCAGGTGTCCCATCAATTCAGAAAGAATACGCAGGGAAGGGGATAGGTTGAAGAATTATTACTATATATCTGTCTCTTCAAATAACCTCCCATTAAACTTGTCATCCTGCTCTGGTATATGCACAACAGGTCTCGCCTTTCGTTATAAGAGCTGCCCCTTCCAACCCATTGGGTATGCAAAGTACAAAGGAAAAAAAATAAACTGCTCCATCTCCTGGATCAATCTGAAGATTTCGCTGATATGATCTGTGAAAAGATCGAATATGTAAGTATCATTAAGTTTCTGTGTGAAGGCGCCAAAACATTTGGTTGTGGGTATCAATCTAGCGTGATGCAAAGAAATAGCAAACGATATCAAAGCAGATTCAATGGCCTCAAGTGCCCAGGATGTACCTCCCCGATCGGCAACTCCTATCTTTAGTCGTCAAAGAAGGACGCATCGTCGAATTCTTCCATACGAGCGTCATCATCATATGAATTAGGCTGCATCATGGGCGGTGTACGAGGATCTTTGCGTTCCTGTCGAGGTGGAGGGGTGCTCGCAAGGGGCATCTTCTCAGCCTGCCTAGCCGTCATTGATGGCTCTCGTACTCTGTTAGCAAACTGCTCTGCAGTGTAGCGGCGACCGGTGTTTCCAAACGCTGTAGGTTGCGGTTGGCTTGGCTCTGCTAGAGGGCTGCTGCGAATGCCCGAAGTGGGCGGCGTCATTAGACCCGAGAGGAGACCGTTCTGAGACCTCGCTGAATTAGATTTGGAGGGAGTCGCGGTTCGTCCTACAACGGGTGACGACATAGCACCGGACAAGTTCAAGGAAGACTGATTTGACCTGCGCCAACTACCCCAAGCGGCAGCGAGGGGTCCCACTGCTTGAGCGACTCGGGGGGTTGCTGCTTTCGATATTGTCGCAGCAATGTTAGGCAAGTTCAGAGCAGAACCCCCGTTCATGGCACGCTCACGTTCTTGCTCCTCCATTTGAAGATTTGCTTTGAGTCGAATGGTCGCGTCCTTAACGGCTTCCCGGTCGTATCTATCCGCAGAAAGTGCAGCGATAATATCCTGTAGATCGCCATGTCTCACGGCCAAGAGCTCACGTAACCACGTAATTTCATCATCTCGCTTGGAAATCTTAGTGGCGGCATCCGGGTCCAGGTCATCCACTTTCTGTTCAAGCTCTTCGATTCGTTGTTCGCGAGCTTGCAATTGCTCTTGTAGAACCATAATAGACTCGCGGAGTGCCTGTGGTGAGATTTTCTCTGGAAGTTGCATGGCTTGTGCGAGCTGCTTGGTCTGGCCGGCAGGACCAGGGTGGGCTGAAGGTTCGGGCATAGGAACAGCCTTCGAAGCTTGCGCTGCGGCTTGAGCTGCAGCTCTGGCAGCCTCCTGGGCAATTTGTACCTTTTCTTCTAGATGGGCTACACGGTCCTGCAAGTGTTCCGTCTTAGATGCCGACAGACTGAGTCGTTCCAGGAGATTTTGCTCCGTACGTTGGGCATCTTCAGCTGCATTGCTGATTTGGCGTTCATAACGGGCTTGAAGATCTTCGAGTTCATTCTGGTGTTTGCTCGATAGCTCTTCAAAATCGATGACTTTGGCACTCTTGAGGGCCTGAAGCTCGGTCTCTTTAGTATGTTGCGCTTCTTCAAGCATCATTTCGTGATGCTCGTTAGCAGTGTCCGCGTCCAGTTTGACCTGATCCAGTTCAGCCCGAAGTTTAGCAAGTTCTTCCTCGTAATCCGTCTTGACCATGTTGATCTGGTCACGAGCAGCTTCCAGCTCAACCGCAATGGACTCGCGGTCTTGTTGAGTCTCAACAGATGCAAAATTTCTAGCCTCAACTACTTCTTGCTGAGCACGGTAAACTTCGGCCGCTGCTGCATCCTTGGCCTCCTGGATTTGGAGTTGAGCACGTTGAATCTCAGCTTCGACAGAATCCTTAGTTTCTTGGGTTTCCAATTGGGCTCGTTCAACTTCCGAGGCTGCGTATTTCCTGGCCTCTTCGATCTCAAGTTGGGCGCTCTGCTTCTCGATTGTTGCATTATCCCGAGCTTCTTGCGCTTCTCTTTGAGAGCGAAGCACTTGTTGGTGAAGATCGTGGTTATCATTACGGAGGTCAGCGAGCAATCCTTCGAGTCGCTTACACTCACTAACTGCTCTCATAGCAGCACGTTCCCCACTTTCCAGTCTCTCTACTTCTACTTCGAGTCTCTCACGAGTTCGTGCCTCTGCCTGCAGTCGAGCATCGAGCACTTCCTGGCGAGCTATGAGAGCCTGCTCCTTCTTCGACCGCCGGGAGTTCTCTTCAGTAATTTCCCGAGCTGCATGCGCCATATCATCCTGTAGGGAAACGAATTTGGCCCTCCAGTTGTCCCTAATCCGTTCGTTTTCCTCAAGCTGGATGCTCAGCGTGTCAATGAGCTTGTGGAGGTGTTTGTTCTCGTTAACAGACTCAACGAAGTCGTCAGCCTGCCGAGTCGCCGAGTCTCTCGCCTGCTCAGCTTCAGAGCGCCAATGGCGCGCCTCTTGGCGTGAATCGCGAAGCTCGGTGTCCATAACATTCATACGATTCTTGAGCTCTACTTGGGTTTGTTCAGCATTTGCTTGGGCTGCGTCCAGTAGGGCAAGACGCATAGATGTTTGCCCAGAGGCTTGCTCAATGCTCTTGATCTTTTCGTCGCGGTCCTCAACAACAGCTCTGAGACGATCTTCCTCTTCGGAGGAAATTCGAAGCAGTCGCTGGATTTCCGAAAGCCTATCCTCTGCTTCTCGGCGAGTAGACAGCTCGAGTTCAGTTTTGCCTTCTTGGGCCTTTAACCTGTCCTCGAGATCATGTATTCTCTGATCAAAAATGCTGCGGTTCATGATCTCAACCTCGACTTTTGTCTCGGCTTGTTCGAGTTGTCGGCGAAGTTCGGTAGTACGGTCTTCCGCAGAACGTCGAGTAGCTGTCTCAGTCTCAACTCTAGCTTCACCGACTCGCAGTTTTTCTTCCATCTCTTCGGCCCGTAACCTTTCCGCATTATACTTCGACTCTTCAGCATGTAACCGCTCCTCAAGGTCAGTTATCTTTGACTGCATCTCTCGCAGTGTTTTGTCCGCTTCCCCATCATCCTCAATTACTAGTGACGGCGTTGGAGGTATGTGATTCTTGACTGCTTCTTCTACAATGCTCTTGAGATCTTCACTACGGAAACTGGGTAAGCTCTCAGTTATATGAAGCTTCATTTCCTCAAGGGCCTGCATGACATTTAATTCATCCTTAGTTTCGTGGTCCTCGATGGGGGCGAACTGAGCAGACTCCAGAGCACGAGCAGTCTGATGCTGGTTCATAGCATCCATGACAGCGATACGGATTTGCTCTAGCCTTCTATCTCTCTTTGGACTTATTGATCGACGCATGGGAAGTTCCTCATCCTCGTCATCAGCATCACTTTCTTGAAGTTCTGCCGAGAAGCTGCGTCTGTCACGTCGGCTAGAGGGCGCTCTCTGGGTTAGTTTGCCCAAGACCTGCTGTATAGTACTCAACGTATTTTCAAGAGGATCAAGACGAGCCGCTAGTAGATTGCCCACTAGGTCATTAACATGCCCATCAAAGTAATGAACACGATGCTCCAGTTTGCCTTGCTCGCTTGCACTGAAGGCGTCGTCCCATTCACTTTCAGGAAGGTCTTCCCCGGTATTGAGGCGTTGGACTGGAGCGTCAAAAGATTGAGAAAGAGCACTATGTGGCGGGTCAATGAAAGGATCGTCAAGTTCGGTTGATGGCTTGGGTTGCAAATTCTCTTGAGAGAGAGACCGATATTGCCGGGGGCTCGGGCTAGGAGCGTCGTCCCGGACAGGCACCTGCGGTGGTAAATGAACTGCAGGCGAGTCTGTAACAATAGTGATTGGCAATTTTTGTACCGCGTTCGGTTGATGCCAATTGGGTGACTCCACGGTTCTCTTAACTCCCATGGTAGGGTCATTTTCATTGATCTGTTGCATCACGGCATCAATCTCTTCAAACGTAAGCTCATACGTTCCATCATTCCGGGGTTGAGGACCAGCATCTGAAGGCGGGCTAACAGGAAGCGGCTCATAGCCATGGACCTCTGGTGTCTCTTCTAGAGGAACAATTGGTGACGCAAGTAGTGATTCGGATACTGGAGAGGGAGAAAACCCGCTTGGAGTAACGGCTGCTTCCATCGACTGAGGGGACGCCGAATGGCTGGAAGCGTATCGTGATGCTTTCAGGCCCTTTTGAGGGGGTGGTGGTGATGCAAATCGGGAGGAGAGCAATCCTCTCGCCGATACAGGCGCCGGTTCTGGAGATAGCTCACGGTCTTGCTGCAGCTCTTGCATTTTAGGAACCCCAGTAGTTGATGGCATATCCGGTCCAGGTGTTGGTGAGCCGGCACGATCTTCTTCCGACTCGAACGAAGGCTCGACCAATTGCTCTGGTTGTGTCGTAAAGTCTGGTTCAAACGGAGTGTTGATCATCTCGGGGGTTCCAAACATGAAACTTCCAGGAACGAAAGGTGTAGCGGTGGCAGAGAAGTGTGGCTTCTGTGGCTCATTAAATGTCGGCTCTTGGTCACCAAATGGTCTAGCATTGTTGAAGTCGTGCATATCCGTCTCATTGGTGAACTCAATCGGTCTCCAATTAGCCTTATCCGGGTCAGGAGATGTTGCTGATGGACTTGTTGTAGCCTTTGTATCATTAGACTCAGACGGAAGCTTGCCATCTGTGGATTCGGAAACAACAGTAGACGCCAATGTGACATCAGCGACGTTCGTAGCCTCGTCTTCGTCGTCTTTCACGTCGACGGTGGCATCAAGAGTCCTAGACTCAGCGGTAGTGTCAAGCTCATAGTCACTTGAGACAGGAACCTCCGGGATCTCAGGCTCTGGTGTGGGCTCTGCAAATCGTGGAACATCATCACCATCTTCATTATCGCCATTCCTAAACTGAAGCTTCTTCGCACGGCTGGCACCGCCATCAACACGCTCCTCGCCACCAGGTACTTTATCAGCAGTAACAGTATTAGAGACTGGTTCTGGCGAATCTCGACTCGCAGGTCGCATGATAGGAATAGCCTTGGACTTCTTGCTTGATTTACCATACTCTGAACCGTTTAGGTCAATGTTGGCAAAGATGGACATCGACCGAGTGTCGGTACTTTCATTCCCAGAAGCACCAGTACTGGTGAGCGACGGGGCGAACGAACCCATGGGCTGGAACGCCTTAGCATCTGGATTGAACTTCGGACCAGATGTGGAAAAGCTGAAATCGCTCTTATGGGGCGAGAAGACTGGGGCGGTGGGATTGATCTTCGCCATTGTGGATGATCCAGTGGACGGCACACTGAAATGGCTCGAGGTTGCAGATTGAGGAACAGCAGGCACGGAAGCTGGAGCTTGGAATGATGTTGGCGTGAAGGATGGCGCCTGCGGGTTCTTACCACCGAATACAAATTGGCCTGGCGTGAAATTGTTCTTAGGATTGAATTTGAATTCGGCCGCGTTAGCATTCAGTTTGGAAAGAGATGGCTTGCTGTTATGACTGCCTTGGCGCGAATGTAATTTGCTAGGAGGGAATAGCTCCGGCTCAGCCCAAGGGTTACTGGCCATGGATATTGAACGTTGGTCAAGTTGGTTTGCAAAATCAAGCATCTGCGCAGGTGTGCCAAGATTGCTTGGATTCGTCTCGATTTCATATGCGTCATCAGCTTTCATAGTATCAGTGGTAGCAGCTCGAGGCTTTCGGATGCTGCCTTCATCTGTGCTATCGCGTAGTTCGTCATTATCAAAAAAGGGTTGCTGAGATAGCGAGTGGCCACGACTATGAGGTTGTGGGTGATGCAACTTGGGCCCTTCGTCGGAGTCCGTGCCGATGCCACTGAAATGCACTGATGGACCTCTTGCGTGTAACGGTTCAGTGGCAGCAAAATCGTCCATAGGCATATTAGTACCCAAAGGCCCAGCTTCATTGTGTGGACTATAATCCTCATGCTCCAGTTGGGAGCGGAACTGCTCCTCCAGATGATACTCTGCCTCGTCGATTTCCTTCTGTAGGCTATTGCTAGCATTGTGCTGTATGAATTGTGTTGGTTCCGGTGTTTTAGATGGACTCTTGTCATAGGGATTCGTCTTAGTCTCTTCTTCTTCTTCATCTTCTCGTACTTCCTGCAACCGTGGGGATGCCCTCGCAGAATCCTGTCTATGAAGAAACTGATGAGGTAACATCGGATACTGTAGAGATTGGTGTCTTTGATGCACGTTCATTGGGTGTGATATACCGTCGGGCGAAAATGGCGACACGGGCGACATCGCGCCAAATGGTGAACCACTACGGCCCAGCTGTTGCTGCTGGAGTAACATTTGTGCAGACCAACCTAGCGGTGATGGCTGACCAGAAAGATGGAACGGAAGCTCATGTGGCGATATTGAGATCGATGCGCGAGAGTTAAACCTTCCAGGGACCGGATGGTTGAACGAGACGGGCGAGGCCACTGCGGGAATTGCTGGACTCTGTGAAGCAGATGGCCCCCCTGGGAGAAATGGCGCGGAGAACGGGAAACCCTGCGGGCCATTGCTTGCCGCAGACGATGTAGGTAATGGCGGCGAGAATGGGAAGGGTGGAAACTGGTTTGAAGCTTGCCGGCTCATGTTAGAAGCAACAGGAGATACTGACGGTTGAGGTGGTGGCGCTTCCTCCGCAAATGTCACACCAAGCGCCCGAAGCTTGGCTTCTGCCAGCTCATTAACGTATTGCCTCCAAGCTATAGCTTCATTAGCTCATAATTCAGTATCAAGGTATATAGAAGCACAGCTCACCATTGAGATCGGGTAGAGTGACGTGATATCGCCGAAGCGATCGCTCTTTCACGATATCCTCCGGCAGAGGCCATTCATCCCGACTACGAGAATCATTTGCCAGCGGTCCTTCCTCATTATAAAAATCCAGGTCAAACCCTCTGATATTATATCCCAGCTGCTCCCAAGAACGCAGCATGGACTCGGTACTTGCAGTATCAAGAGGCGTGGGAGCCTTGCCAGGCTGGCCACGGTCTTCATCGCGAGGGAGCAAGACTAGAATATTCTTTCCTCTCCATGGCACTTTCTTCTTTAGCCTCGGGGTCTGGGACACAACTAGCTTTGTAGGCTTTGGAGGAGTTGCGGGAAGCACGGATCCAGTACCTGTACTGTGAGATAACACATTCATACCCACCTGTTCGTATTTCATCGGAGTTGCTGGCCTCGGCATCACGTCTGAATTGGACTCGACTGTATGAATGCTAAGAGCGTCCTGGGCCGTCCCGTTTTCTACACCCAGGGAATCCATACTGCCGAGCGTGTCAAGGGCACGGTAATTTAAACCCACCTGTCGAAGAGTTTCGTTACTCGAACGTTTTCGGGGATGTCGAAACGCCGAGCGGGAAACTCGGGTAGGATGGACAGTAGGACGAGGCGTACGAGGATCAGCTTCGTCAAACCAACCTGCCTCGTCACTTGCAACGGAGCCGCTCAGTGAAGAGTGCCCACTATCGTCCGTCCCGTCGCTAAGCCAGTGGCGCTGTTCCGAGCTCGGGTCCTCAGTCGTGTGCTGGCGAATCCACTCCTCTGTGATACCACCCAGCGGCCGTCTAGCGCGATTCGCAAGCACAGCAGCACTGCCGGAAAGCGAGGGATTGGGCGGTAAAAGGGTAGGCTGATTGTTGGGAACCGAGCGAACGGGGCGCAAGAAAGGGGTATCGATTTCAAGCTGATGCAAAGGCGACTCGTCGGACGTCTCGCTACTAAAGCTCAGCCGGCGAAGATGGTGACTATCGGCCTCGGCGTATGGCGAACCCCAGCTTGTGGTTACGTATTGGGTCGCTTCGGTACCGCGATTTGAGTGCGGCGGTGTCCTCAGGTAGCCCAATGCTCTTTCCGGCAGCCGGGGAGCTGGCAGTGGCGGGAGTATAGGCGAGGACAGCTCTCCGTCGTCGTCGATCGTCGAAGCGCTCGAGAGAGGCGAAGACGGCGGTGACGCCTGACGAGGAACACGGACTTGGATGCCGCCCGGTACCAACGCACGAGGCGGAGGAGCTGGCGGGGTGTGGGAAGACGTTTTCGGCTAACCTGAACGTTAAATAGAGATCCGAGTCAGCTTCAGACCCGGCGACATGTGATGCGGAGGATTCGCATCGGGCGCACGTACAGAAACGGGATCAAAACAGCAGACGAAGAGCAAGTCGCCTGCCACTCTGATCTCCAAAGGCTTGTTGTCTCGCGTCGTCTCGGGTACCAACAATGGCAAAGCGCCGTTGTGGGCAGGAAGGGCTCGGGTCGCGGCGGGAGAAGGATTATTACGCGTGCGCGGGATCCCAAGGGCGACGGCAGACACAGCGAGTCGCTAGGCTCGCTCAGAAACGGTTGGACAGACAGAAAAGGGAATTAAAAAGGAGAGAACGTGATGCATGCATCGGGTATAAACTATCGCTTCTCGGTGCGTGACAGAGGAGACGAGCACGCACAGGCTGACGGGAGAAGAGGTGGTGGCAACTGACGACGAGGGCGAAGCGCGTCGTTGGAGGTCGTGAAGGAGAAAGAAAAGCTGCGGCAGCTTTCCCCGTGCCAGAAGTGAGCAGTGAGGAAAAGGGTCAATCTGTCGTGAAAAAAACCACTGTCGCCCACTGTCGCTAGGATGTGGCCTGCAGCTACGAAAATGGAAAATGGATGGAAAGTCGATGGAGCGGACCCGCGATGGAAAATACCTGCCATGCCTCGATGGCTGGGCGTGGTTACTATGGGCGCCCAGCACGGCCGAGGTAGCGTGCATCGGCTCGCCGTAGCAGCTACGAGGCCCCACCCGCTCCAAATTGGTGGGAGTGGGCCACCCGCCGGCGGACTAAGCCCATCATGGGCGTCGGGTGTCATACTTGCGTTCTATCTGCAATCTCCCTCCAGTGCTGCTGTCAGTCTGTCGCTCCAGGGGCAGTCTTTGCTGGAATAAGGTTACCAAATTACAACCCAGCCAGCAAGGTTTAGCACGAGCCTAGCTTCCTATACTAGGTTGTGTGTGGCCAGATTCGAGGTGCAGCCATTTGTGCATCCGTTTGGCATCAACCACCGAGAACAACGGCGAGGGGGGGAAAACAACTCACTCGAGCAGTGGCGGTGACCACGTGTAGTGCAGTGATTGCAGCATTGATTGGCCATAACAACAGGAATCGCCCAAACCAATGCAACAACCGAAAGACGAAAAAACATGGCATGCCCGCATCACCGGAAGCGCAGGAACTGTCGACGGCCCTGCAGCAGCGCCTTTCTAGTATACTACTGACCGGCTAGGTCAGGTACCTACAGTACATATGTAGATGGCCCCGGCCCGTAATCTATCTAAAGACAACAAGCAGTAGGAACATTAATAGGTAACGTAACCTGTTACCTACTGTACATACCTAACTTACCTACATTAGGTATGTAGGTAGGTACTTGAAATATGCATGCATAGTATACAATATCAATATCGACCCCTGTGCCTGGTCTCCAATATCGCGAATAGTATAACTACTAGGTAGGTAGTGGACCTACGCACTGTCGGGTTTCCTTTACGCCCCTTTGGTTCGAGTGTCAATTATAACAAGTAGCTAAGAGGACATACATAACAACATTTCGATTCAATGCTGTTCTACAAAATCAACCATCCGAGTCAAGCACTTGAGTAGGTACTTAGTCGCGCCTGGCTGATTAAGGGGTAGCAACAACCGGCAAACTACAACTATTATTTCCTGTTTTCTCAAAAAGGATAGTATCGCCAGATACCATATCAGCTAATTGGGATTGCCCCCAGAGACGGCCGACTTGTCCGATTGCGAGACTCATGATGCGTGCAATAGCCGCCTCCGAAGACGCAGGCGCCATAAATGAAAGGCGTGATAGAGGCGGGCCGAAGGGACCTAATTCTCGCAGATAAAATCAAATTCGTCATTCCCAGCCACTGTGACCATAGACAAGAACGCCGTCTGAGTCGCTGAGGCCTTTAGGAAGCTTTTGCATTGACCTATATCCCCGTCAGTCCTCGCCTATTGTTGGTAACTCATAGACGGGCTCGGAGGCTCATCTCAGGGAGAATCGTTCGAGTAAAAAAGAAACAGAGCCCGAGATCCTCCCTTGGAGCAGGACCCTCGATCGGATACAACGCCAGGAAAAGATGGAGTTTGGAAGGATAAACGCGTGATATCTGCTTACTTGATTGGTCGTCACAAGCGGCCACGTCAAATTTGCCTTTCTGAGGACCATTTGCCTGCTCACCACAGTCGTTTTTCTGGAAATCGCAAGTCTTGTCGATCGCCGTGTTAAAATCCGACTGTTGCGCGTTAGTTCTACCAGCCAGCTATATCATTCCAGTTCGAGACGCCGAATGCCTACGTGGCACGCAGCAAAGATAGGGGTAAGGAACCTACCACCTCCTCTCCCTTAATCCTGTACGGGTGCTGGGGGTCGGTTGAAAGCGTAATCTAATCATGTCGACAATATCTCGTCAGTGCAAACACAAAGCATCATCCCATTTCCCATGAGCAGACTTACAGGCGGCGCTTCAGCCCCCAAATTCCCCGTGAAGGTCTGTTCGAGTGTCAACGAGGAACACATTGTATTGAGGGTAGTGTGCACTTACATTCAGGTTGGTAAGTCCTACTTGGGCTCCCTGCTGGTCCTGGCGTGCAAACAGGCCCATGTTGAAGTCGCGTTGAATCTGGCGAACGAGGTCCGGCTCGCCAGCCCACGCACCTAACATGAAGGCCGCCGCAATTATGGCTATAGATGTGTTTTTTATATAGAACATGGCTTTCAATGGGGGTCGCGGTTGCACGGCAGGCTCTCCAGGAACGGCTGTGATACTCCAGGTAGGCAGTCGTCGTCGTCGTCGTCGTCGTCGTCGGAACCCGGAAAACTCGCTTAGCCTACCCAAGCAAAATTGTGCCTGTGGTACGCTTAATTTGTAAAAAAAAAAAAAAAAAAAAAAAATTGGGTAGTATCGCTAACTCGGCTATTCGGTGGTGACGAAGCAGTCCGCCAGCGGATGGGATGAAGGTAATCCGCTAGGAATGTTATTGACAGCAAAAGCGAGGGATGAAGGTATCACAAATCCGCCTCGGAAGAAAGGGCACGAAAAGACAAGAAACGAGACAATGAACCATATTCTCGACCCCACGTTCCAGATCTATCCTCTTGACTGTTAATCTAGGCCAATGCATGGCGTTGTGATGCAAGTAGGGAAAGAGGAGGCGGCAGACGCTGAAACCATTCCGAAACACAACATCACCCACCCGCTATCATCATAGATCCCATTCCATACGCGTATAAGCAGACCGCCAAGCCCAGGCGGGATTATTGTAGTATACATGGAATAGGGTTCATCACAAGCCGATACAATTGCTTACATATCGTCTCAGCGATAAAATGGCCTGGCCGGACTCTGGAAGTAAAGCTTGTATTTGCCAACATTATCGAGCTGGCTAACACCTGCCTATCGACGACCATGAACGCCCAACCTTGTTGCTATTCGGTGACTTGCTTGGTTGTTACCAAGTCTCGTGATTCTAATCATGCTAGACCCCGGCGCACATCAGATGCAACATCGTTAATATGAAGTACTGTAGTTAACTAAAACATACATTTAGCATAAAGCCTAGCCTCCCCAATGTCCCCCTTTCCATCGTTTACATTTGAGCAAGGTATGTTTTGAAGATTGAAGTGACAATGCTAGTACGGGTCATACGAATAAAAGGGTATATAGTATTAGAAGAGCTTTATACAAAGTATTCCCCGGTGCTACTTGGAGATTTAGCTAATGAATTGCTGTTACTTGTGAGAGCCTCATGCTGACGTCTTTCATGTCCATTCAAGCTTGTTCAACACTTGGAAAAATCCAGTAGCGAGATCAAGTACTGTGGGCATGCCAAATTTTCTCATCATCCCCTTCTCATTCTCCATCTGAGGCTATACACCACTCTCAACCTGTGGACATTATCTAGTGTAGCAATACGAGGGCTTTCTATCCTTGAGCCAGCCTGTGAATCGCCGGCTGTAAATAGACTGGCTTATGTCACGCCATGCAATTCCTTCCAACTCCAACGCCAGTTTGATGGATTGCCGAACTAAAGAGTACACCGCTTGTACAAACAATGGAAATAGGGTCGTTTAAAAATTGGAAGCAGCGTTTGTCTGCGTTGGGGCGTGGTAGTTCTCGAGAGTGCTCTGGAAGGGGCTACGGGCGCTGGCGGAAGGGCCACTCGCTTCGCTTTTTTCGGCAGTTCCAGGACCGCCGAAGCCGGCACCGTAGCTGATCAATTCTTCGTTCTCCTCCTGGCTTCGTCTCTTGTTGCGAAGTCTCCAGTAAAGAATACCACCAGCAGCAAGAATAATAGCGCCACCAACACCGACGGTAACACCGATGATGATATTTCTCTGCGTAGCAGTAATACCGCCGCCGCTACCCTTAGACCCGTCGCCACCTGAAAACCCCGGCGTCGATACAACCACGGCCTCAGAGCTGCCAACGTGCGTTTGTCCACTGCCATCGGTGCTTGTATAGAAAATGGTCTTCGTCTTAGTGACAGGCGTCGGCGTGCTTGATTTTGTATCATCCGTAGTCTCCGTGTTAGAGTCATTGTTGTTGGAAGACGAAGACGAGGCAGGAGTAGTAGGTTTTGAAGTCGGCGGTGTGGTGATAGGGCCGGTGCTGGAAGATGTGGGAGGCGAAGACTGAGACGATGTCGAGGAGGTCGAGTCGGTCGGGGTCGGGGTAGGAGTGCTTTCCGAACTTGAGGGTTCATCGCTGGATGAAGTGGGTTCTCCCGAAGATGTCGAAGAACCCCCAGTCTCGCTCCCGCTCACAGTCGGAGTAGGCGAGGCGGCGGTCGAAGCTGAGCCGCTCTCATCTGCCGGGGTAGAGTCGCCATCATCCAAACCGATTGAGAGTTGGCGGGCCCCAACATCGTGATGGAACCACGAAGCCCTTGTTGCGATCAAGATGGAGAGGGCAACCATCAATAGCTGAACCAAGCGTGTCGAATACATGATGGTCGGATTGCGAGGGAGCAAGGCAATTGCTAACAATCCAGCGGCTAATGCACCCAGCTAGCAGAGGGCGAGATGGTCGGTGTGCCGAAGACCCAAGGGATATCCACGTGCCTTCCCAAGGTCCCTTGGTATTCGTGGTATTAATTCACGGGACAATCGAAAAATAGTAGAGGACGACTGTCGAATAAATCAGCAGTGTGGATAAATGCGAGCGCAGAGTAAAATGGCAATGCCCGGCGGGATGGGACCGATTGCAGAGTTGTTGTAGGGTAGGTAGAGTCGAAGAAATGAAAGGCAAGGAACGAGTCGATGGAAACGAGCGGAATAACAGGCTTATGCCATGGAGACTGTGAAATGGGGGATGGGATGGGATGACAAGAAGCAGACATTGGCGAGAGAGAACAACCAGATGGTCGCATGGTCGCATTGACTTTCACAAAAGAGGTAAGTGGATCAGGACCGGGCGGTCCTTTGACCAGCAGTGGGGCTGCGGCGTCACCTCGTATTGTTTAGTACTGTATTATTTTCCCTTTGGTGAACTGCCTTAGGTACCGTTAGGTATGGGCAATGGACGTGGGGAGGTACTTACAATACAACCAGATGACCGCTTGCACAGCCCTCCTATTCCAGATTAGTACAGTACTGTACATACTTACGGCCAAGTCCAGTAAAAACCCCTGTTTGTTCTCTCCAAAAGGCTGACAGAAGCCTGCCACTGACCCCTTTTTTCAAGCCTGCCGTCTGTCCACAGCTGTTGGGCCTCCGGTTTGTGGTTGCGACAGGGTGCCAAACACGCTTAGGATAATCACGTACCGTTAACATGCAGCGACAAATTACTTCTTGCCGAATGGCTAAGTTTCCAATGGTATATACACATGGCAGGCATACTGTAGGTATACTACATGTAGGTAGATAGCAACAGTACTCCGTACACGCTAGTATATGTAGCCACCTTAGGTACATATGTAGGTCTAGGTATGTTTTTGACGCCTTCTCTACAAGTACCTAGGTAAGCATTAGCGACTGCTGGCAACAGGCAAGACCCCAGGGTCCTGACGATCAAGAGCCCCAGTGTTACAATTTTTCCCTCCCTTACTCGTACCGTCAAGCTATATTCTGCTGTAAGTAGGTTATACGTATAGTACCCCCAGGCAGCAATATTCGATGTTGAAAACACTTTCAAATATAGACTTCCCCCATACTTATACACTTCAGAGAAAGAAGATATCGTACATGCGCACTTTAATCCCTCTTATAGCGACACTACCCAGTCCTACCTACATATATGTACGCGCCTGAGAATATACCTACCTAGGGACAAACCCGATAGTTCGGATAAGTTACCCAGTAGCCCAACGGAGAAACCCAACTCATCACTTAGGTAGGGTAGGTACCTTAGGTAGGTACAAACAAGTAGCTACAGTGGCCCTCCATAGGCACCTCCTGTAGCAGGAACCGCTAAAAATAGGCGTATCAGGCCTCGCGGATACAAATTGCTGTTGCAATTACTGGCCTTCTGCTCCTGTTTCTGTACACATAAGTAGGTACGTACGTACAGTACATCGATGATGATAACCACTGAATGCGACCAAACACCCTCGAACATTCAGGTGTGCAGACTCTTCGTGCCTCGTTATCCCGGAGCGGCTCGCAAATGATTGGACGTCGCTCTCCCTCGAACACCCAGTGGTGGCAAAAAGCCGGGAAATCAACATGAAACAAGACATGATCACCTACCACCAACATTTCACTCTACAGAATGACGTACAGTAATACTGTAGTACCCATAGTATGGGGCCGTGTACAGGGTTAGGTACTGTAGGCACAGCAGGTAGACAAGTACAGTAGAGAGTGGCGGCATGATGTCGTAGAATGAGGAGGATCTCGATGTAAGGTTGCATGCATTTTTTTTCTGTCCTGTTCGTGCTTCGACCTCGCTAAGGCGTGTTCATACTGTATACTAATTAGTTCGTAGTTGCACCATGATAGATCATCGGGAACCGAGTTCCCTTTAAGCTCGGTTGGTTCGTCTTGTCACTGTTGTGTGCTGTATCTGAGGCTTCCGAGTTCTGTCCGAGCAAACCGCCTCAGGACTGAACCACTGGAAGGAATCTAGGTTCCGTCGTCCGCCAATCACGTCCCAACAGTTTTGCAAGAAAGTAGTCTGAAACGCCCGTGCGCTGCGAGAATAATGAGGGCTAAGCCACCTACCTACTCGGTACAGTACTATATGGAGGTTGCTTTTAAATAATACGCTACACCGCCTTTGTACCCATTTTCCCCTTGGCAACCCGGGTGAGCTATACCCACACAAGTACCTACAGTACCTAGGTAGTTCACTATAATTACCTGTAAGCTACCTACATGTAGGTACCTACCTAAATAAATACTTGCAAGCAGGCAGCCTTAACTAGCTACCTAGGTACCCTTATTATAAGGCTTACTTTATTAACAACTTAGAATTATTATTTTTATTAAGGCTTTAAAGCAGTTGTTTATTATGATTATTTATAAGCTATATAAGAAGGTGTTTAAAGTTCTACTATCTAACTACACTATTTTTTGGGGAGAGGGAGGAATTCTGCCGGGCAGAATTAAAAAGGGGGTCTGCAGGCGGTGTAGCATAATATTTTAAAAGCGACCTCCGTACGGAATATTGTTGCGCCTGTCTCTTCTACATGCTTATACCCCGATACGCTTATCTCCACTACCTATCTATATGCTTGCATCCGCTCAATAACGGTACCTAGGTAGCTGTCGGTTAACCAAAAGCAGCATATATCCAACCGAACAATAGGTAGACATAATTGGGTATCTACCTGCTACCTAAGTCTGCAATCCAAGTAACCTTTGATCGGTACGTAACATATAGGTTAGTTAACTCGTCGTGGTGGACCGGGCAAAGTTGCCGCTCGGCAATTAGCTTCCGATCGACGTAAAAGAGTAAATAGCACGCAGACGTAACAAGAAATGGTTGATTATCATGATTAATGCTTCGCCTGACTCCCAGCTTAGTTCTCAAGATATACGCAAAAGCCGGTATTCAAAGTCATACCGGCGCCCAGATCTCCGAGTGCCGTACAAAAGAGTAGAATATATGTCAATGCCCAGGACGACGCCGGCCAGAAGCTTAAACAATGCTGCATAGTAACCATTCCCTCTAGGACCATTAAAGAAACGCCACATCATCGTATCCTTTCCCATTGGGACTAAGAAGAAACAAACACAATCCGGCATGACAACGTTTCTGTCAACGATGCCAATGCATGCACTCGTAACGCCCGCCCGAAACCAAGCCATGTAGGACCTTCGCAAGTAGGTGTTCATTTCGTCTCCTCCATGACAACAATTGAAAACCGTGGTTGTGATACGCTTTCTCATCTCTTATCTCTGGTCGGCCCTCAACGCCCTCCTCACCCTACTAGGCGTCTCTCACCACTCGGTTTACGTTCTCCTCTCTCGCTATTTATACTCGAGATAAGGGCCGTTGGCGAACTAGGAAAGGGCTTGGCATGTCGTCCTTCTCCGGGTCCCAGACAGCCGCAGGCTCGAGGAATCTGTCCACTGCCCGTTCCTTGGACGCGCGTTTAGCGCCACTATTCGCATTTTCGACTGGGCGACCCCCAGCCCGTGCCTGTTGTAGCTCAATAAGGGTTCGGCCCTTGACATGATTTTTCGCAGGCATTTTGGTAAGTGACGCATCGGGGTCCTTTTTTGTAAGTGACGGCTTACGCTGGAGGTTATTCTCCCCAGTTGGCGCAGTAAGATTAGCAGCGGATGGGATCTTGCTTAATCTTCGGTTGGGGGAATTGCCTCTCTCGCGAAGGGCTCCGTTGCTAGGCTGATGTCGCAACTGCAAGGTCTTCAGGTGATCGATCGGCGCCGACTTTACGGCAGTCAGTACAGGCCGATGAGCAAATGGGTTTTTGCCAGACCGTGGACCCCGGGTGGGCGAGGGGATGACGGGCGTGTCATCATCTTCGGACTCAGACAAGACAGGATCAGAGTCTCGAGCTTTCTGCCACCGGGCTTCTTCGTCTGTCTCCTCAAAGATGTTAGGCTGATGCGCGGATCGGGCTTTAGTAGAGTTCGCTCGTCGGGGCGATAGGGACAATGATGCGATTGCAATCGGTGACGGAGAAGCCATATCGACATCCATTGGTGTACCGCCATGACGCTCGAACATGGTCTGGGCACGTCCAAACGGTGCACGAGAATCCTTCTTAAGGAGTGCCTCGTCGCACGAATCGACGGAAAATTCGGTGATGTCAGTGGTAGAAGGGAATTCCCCATCGGTACTGGCGCCACCAAGGGAATGCGGATACTCGGATTTCGACAATGACGAACTAGGCTCCTCAGTCTCTACACTGGCAAATGCGACGGGCTTCTTTTGGAGTTCTTTTTGGAGTTCTTCTTGGACCCGTGCCTGCACCTCGGCTTCAAAGCGCCTTTGAAGTTCTTGGAGCTCAATTCTGACAAGTCGATCAATTTCAAGCCGTGCTTTGACTTCCCATTCTCTTCGCAGCGAAGACTCAATCTCCTGGCGAACTAAAGCTTTGTCGGCTTCGATATTAGTTAGTCTCTTTTCCACCTCCTTCAACTTTATCTCAAGAGCTACCTCCTTCATCGACAATCTGCTCTTCATATCTACAGCCTCACGCTGCGTGCGCATGAGTCGTACAACAGGAAGATTTAACAAAGCCGCTGTGTCGGGCCTCAGATCGGGATTCACCTTCAGGCAATCTCTGATGACCGCCATCAACTCAGCAGAGTAAACCCGAGGCAGTGTCGCAACTTTGCCCTCTTTAATCTTCTGCACTAGTTGAAAGTGGGACTTGGCGTTGAAAGGAGGTTCTCTTGCGCAAAGCTCATATATAACACAACCTAGAGACCAAATATCTGACTTGAGGGTATATCGCTCTGCGGCACAAATCTCAGGAGACATATAGAACGGAGTGCCAACGTACGTCGAAGCGAAATCGTGTGACTGAATCATCTTTGACAGACCGAAGTCCCCAAGCTTGACCGAGTTGTTCTCGCCAAGGAAAACTATAGCCTATTAGCGGTGCCATCGTCAGAACGCCTCGGACACGACTCACCATTCTCAGGTTTCAGGTCACGGTGCAAGATGGTAACAGCCCCTGGTGGGATCCTCGGTTTTGTCTTGGCGTGAACAAGAACATTGTTGCCCACCTCTGGGGGGTCGATGCCATAATGACAACGGTATAGAGCTGTGACGAGTTGTGAAAACACGATCCATACGAACTCCTCCTCGGCGTACTTCTCAGTGCGCACAAGGTCCCGAATCACACGGCCCAAGTCTCCATTGCCGCAATACTCCATGTATAGATGCAGGTCTTGGGTCTGCTTGAGGTGTTCTCGGTGAAAGTAGCCGACGATGTTGGGGTGTCGGAGAGAAGAGAGGATCTGGAATTCGGCATGTAGCTGCTCCCGCTCTTTTTGGGACATCTTCAAGTAGCTGATCTCTTTTCGACAAAGGACCATCCCGTCGATTTTACGTTTAACCTTGCGGATTACACCAAACGATCCATGTCCTGCATGTTAAAACAAGGTTGGAATTAGCATATTGGAATACCTGCAAGAAGGCGAGGATGGGGACCGGGATGTAGACGGGAATGAAGAGGCATACCAATCTTCTCCAACACCTCGTACTTATCGGACTCTACCATGGTGGATTGGAGAACAGCAACGCAGAGGAGGGCTATTCAATTATTATGCCATAGGACATAAGAAACAGAGATGCAAAGAAACTTGGTTAAATAAGCAGAGCATGCAAATAGAGTTGAGTAAAGAAACATGGGAGAGAAATAGTGTGTGTTGTGAACGAAACTCAGAATTGAGGTTAGGTAAGTACTTCGTGGAGCTGAACCCACCTGATTTCGCTGCGTGAATCAACAAACTTGAGCTCCCTGGCTCGTGGGCATGGCAACAGCTGGGAGACGCCTAGGGTCCTTGTGGGTCGCTGGGATTAATAGCCAATAGGCCTGTTAATAGCAGTGTCGGGCTCTAATAGCGATCCGAGCGGGACCCCAGTTCCTTACCTCCCACATGTACCTACCTAACCCAGGTAACGTTTAGCGTGTCGCTTGTCAGGGCCAGTTGCCTTAACCTGAAATGGGGCCCACTAGGTATCTGAATCAGCAAACTTAATATAATACTTTAATTGTAAACGTTATATATAAATAGAGTTTGAAAAATAATAAAAATCAGTAAACTTTATTTAATCATAATATTTACTATCAAAATAGTAAGCTTTCAGTAGTATCTTGAGCTGATACGGTCCAAATCCTGCGTAGCCTGTGTACTTGCCAAGCCCAAGGTGGAGGTGAGTACTGGTTGTCTACTCTCCATTTCGCTGTCCTATCAGCAGTCGCCACCATATGGATTTGGGGCGGTTGGTGCCTCTGATGACATATCTACCTAGTGTAGTCTTGTCGGAGTTATCGGACCTAGCTTTTCTACAATCCCAATCGTCCAGTTTCTGTCTTTGGTGGTAGTATCTGGAGCCCTGCTTGTGTTCGTTCATCAACTGGGTCAAAGCCAGCCAGTGTCTCAAAGATGGTGATTCGTAAACACGAGTTGGAAGCAAAGCTTAAACATGACCTGGAGCTAGTGCAGAGTGGGGTGTTGAGAGATGAGAACCCCCTTGATTCAAGCGAGCAATTCAACGAGCTTCTAGAAGCCTGTCGAAAAGGGAATCTGAAACGAACCCAGGAACTTATATCAGCCGGCGTGAATCTGAACGGAAAGGACAAGTTCGACTATACCCCTCTGATTATTGTAAGCACGTACTGTGTTCGAGAAGATGCTGTGCTGCTCGGCAGCTTCCATCACCCTGGGATTGGCTGACCTTGCCCATAGGCAAGCTTGTGTGGCCACTACGAGTTGGTCGAGTTGTTGCTCGAGTCGGGGGCATTGGCGGAGCGTGACACCTTCCAAGGCGAAAGATGCATCTACAACGCCTTGAACGACAAGATTCGAAACCTACTCTTAAAGTATGACTACTCTAAGTCTACCGATCCCCTACAACCATGGGCTGCCCACATCACCTCCTTGTTTACAAAGATGGTGCCTAAAACTTCAGATATTACACTGACAGAGGGCACTGAGACCCTTGAGCTTCATAAGTTCATCCTTTCTGCTAGATCGCCGTACTTCTACAACAAATTCCGAGAAGCCCCAGAAACGGCCATATGGAAGCTCCCTCTCTCCAAACCCGTCGAGTCTTTTCGAATTGTGCTACGTTATCTGTACCTCGGTGACGTTCCGAGGGAGGTGGCCGACACTCGCAGCAACCATACAGAGGAGGAGGTACTCACCGGCATCGACAAGATCAGCAAGCAACTAGAGATCCCCAAACTGTGGGAGGCCATCTTATCTGGGAATGATCGACGGCTGGCAAGACAGCGCCATCAGGACGAAGTAAACCGAGCTCAGGAACAAATCAGCGAATTCTTCGAGGAGAAAATAATCGGTCACAAAGTGAATATCGATACACGGAAAGTACCCGAGGTAAAATGGCCACATGGCAATTCAATATTCGCAGACTGTCTACTACGAGCAGACGAAGTAGCTGGGGATACCGTCCAGGAAGAGGATCGCGAATCGAATGCCATACCCGTCGGCCCAGGGACTGAACAGAAACCCCAAATCGGCACTACTAAACAAAAATCCGTTCTCTATCCGGTGCACAAAGCAATGCTCATTCGAAGCCCATACTTTGAAACAATGTTTTCCGGCGAATTCTTGGAAGCCCGGGAGTCCGAATACCTTCACATCATTAAGATCGATTTCTCGTCGGCGGTTCTAGAGATTATCCTCAGGTTCCTATATACGGAGCAGGTGGAATGTCCCTTGGAGCTTGCACTCGACCTTCTCTATGCATCTGACATGCTCTTCCTTGACAAGCTAAAAAACAAAGCTGCGGTCCTGATCAGCTCGCTCGGTAGCGGGAATACCAATCTCTTGATTGATCGGACACATGGTGGCGGTGATGAAGAAGTCGAACCTATCAACGTCTACGATGTTATCCATGCGGCATGGGACTTGAGGGTTCAACGTCTCGAAACGTTCGCGGCCCGGTACCTCGCTTATCGACTCGAAGATTATATAGACGAGGAGGAATTCGCCGAACTCATACAAGAAAGTGCGGCAAGAGTAAAAAACCGGGAAGAGACGGATACCATCGAGCTACTTGACGATATTCGCTATTACCTAGACGATAGATTCAGACTCAGATTCGAGGACGCGGGATTAGACGAGATGCTGGTTCGAAGCAGCGAGATAAACGCTTCGGCTGTCGAGGTCTTGTCGTCGCAGCTTGAGCCTGCTCATGAAAGTTTAACGGCTGGTCAAGAAAAGACCGAAACGGGCGTTATAACGTTGGATGGTGAGCTTGTTGACGACGAGTTCGCATCAGACGCCATCAATTATCAGATACTATTGCAAAAGATCGACATGATGCTAGAAAGCCTCAAATTAGACGCATAGACGAACCTACCTAGGTAGGTTAGCCATGGCGTGCGGACTAGCTCAGTCTGGTATCGTAACATGCTCATCCACGCCCCTTAAGGAGCATTACACAGAAGGATTCTGTTAAGATATTACAATAGATAGATGGAATCGGGGCCTTGGATTTTATACTAGGAAGGGATATGTTGGAAATCCGTGGCGAACACGACAGTCCCTATCTCGTGATGAAAAGAAGCCTTTTCCTAGATTACACCAGCCGACCATTCGGTAATGTCGTGTACAGTAGTACAGCAACAACACGTGTAGGTCGCCCATCGTAATGTTGCGACAGTCGTGGCGGCCTTGGCGCATCGTTTGCTTCCAAGGTTTCAAGTTGCATACTCCTTACCCGTGGCAGATGCTGGATATCCACTATGTCAGTACTTACCTAATCTAGGTACATTAGGTATGTTTTGCTCTCTAGTTTGATGCCTGCAAGTGGTCCAGAGGTTACCTAGGTACTGTAGGTACCTAGGTTAGGAGGTAGTGGTACCCGACTGTACAGTGGTCCGCGAGCTACATACACTAGCGCAAGGGGGGGGGTATCCAAGATGATCACCATGACTGTCACCCACTTAGTGACTGTTATAGATTTTCTAATTACATTTTTTATTTTGAACATAATCACGGTGACTGTTATATATATAATATGATTTTTTGCGTTAAAATAATTGCCGGCCCGAAATAGTCTGGAATACCTGTGAC